>PVIW01000973.1:246198-351559 GCA_004026585.1 Noctilio leporinus
CTCCCCTCTGTCCCCTTCCCCACCCACCCACTCCCCACTGAAGTCAATCCCACTTGTTGTCCATGTCCATGGTGCTTCCATGCTAGTTCCTTGACTAAACTGCTCCCCTTCTTTGCCTCTTCCCCTGCCTCCCCACTTCCCTCTGCATTTCCTCCATTTTATCTTTTAGATATGGTTTTGGTTTTTAGCAATAACTATCCTGTCTTTTTTTCCAATACCTTTTTTTTCCAATTTTCTTTCTTTTTTTCCCAATTTTCTGCTGAATTTTTTCTCCTAATTTTATTTTATTCATTATGCTATTGCAGTTGTTCAAAATTTTCACCCTTTGCCTATTTCCACCAGTGCTTCTCAATCCCTCAGGCAATTCCCACACCATTGTTCATGTCCATGAGTCATGCATAAAAGTTCCTTGGCTACTCCATTTCTTACACTGTGCTTTACATCCCCATGGCTATTCTGTAACTACCTGTTTGTACTTCTTAATCCCCTCACCTCTTCACCCATTCTCCTACAACCCACTCCTATCTGGCAACCATCAAAACACTCTCCATATCATGATTCTGTTTCTGTTCTTGTTTGCTTAGTTTGTTTTTTAGATTCAGTTGTTGATAGTTACATATGTTTTGTCATTTATTGTTCCTAGTTTTCATCTTTTTCTTAAGTAAGTCCTTTTAACATTTCATATAATAATGGTTTGGTGATGATGACTCCTTTTGTTATCTCTTGCCTGGGAAGCTCTTTATTTATCCTTCAATTATAAATTGCTGGGTAGAGCAATCTTGGCTTTGGTCCCTGCTTTTCATGACTTTGAATGTTTCTTGCCAATCCCTTCTAGCTGGAAAAGTTTCTATTGAGAAATCAGCTGACAGTCTTATGAGAATTCCCCTATAGGTAACTAACTTCTTTTGTTGCTTTTAAAATTCTTTATCTTTAACATTTGGCCTTTTATTTATGCTGTGTCTTGGAGTGGGCCTCTTTTTTGGGAGTCTCTGTGTTTCCTCAACTTGCATGTCTATTTCCTTCACCATGTTAGGGAAGATTTCTTTCATTGTTTTTCAAATAGATTTCCAGTTTCTTGCTCTTTTTCTTCTCCTTCTGGTACCCCTGTGGTGTGAATGTTGGATCTTGTGAAGTTATCCCAGAGGCTGCTTATACTATCCTCATTTTTTTTGGGGGCGGGGGGGATTCTTTTTTCCTCTTGTTCTGATTGGTTGTTTTTTGCTTCTTTATGTTCCAAATCAATGATTTGCTTCTCAGCTTCATCCACTCTACTGTTGTTTCCCTGTAAATTGTTCTTTATTTCAATTAGTCTGTCCTTCATTTATGACTAGATTTTTTTATGCTGTTGAGGTCCTCACTAAGTTCCTTGAGCATCTTTATAACCAGTGTTTTCAACTCTGCTTCTGATAGATTGCTTATCTCCATTTTGTTTAGCTCTTTTTTCTGGAATTTTGATCTTTTCTTTCATTTGAGCCATGTTTCTTTGTCTCCTCATTTTGGGAGCCTCCCTTTGCTTGTTTCTGTGTATTAGGTAGAGCTGATTTGACTCTGTGCTTTGATAGTGTGTCCTAATGTAGTAGGTGTCCTGTAGGATCTAGTGGCACAGCCTCCCCTACCATCCAAGCTGCGTACTCAAGGGGTGCCCTTCGTGTGGGCTGAGTACACCCTCCTCTTGTAGTTGAGCCTTGGTTGCTGTTGGCAGATCAATGGGAAGGATTTACCCAGGCCAGTCAGCAACAAGGATTGGCTGTAACCACTGACCACCAACCTCCATCCTCTGTGTAGGATTAGCTGTTTAGGGTCAGGGCAGTGGTGCTCCAACATAGTCTGTAGCTGTCCTCTGGGTACATTGGCCCTGGGGTTTCCTGGGTGGTACAGGCCAGGGTCAGCCCCTACCTGTGTTTTGCCTGGACCACTCTGCCTAAGCTATAAAGCAATCTGAGAGGCTGCTACTTATGCCGGGCTTGGAGATTCCTTGGCGAAGCCAAGCTGTGAGTCTAGGCTGCTGCTGCTAGTGCTGGACCTGGGGCTCACTGAGGCAGCTGTTGCTTGTTTGAGAGGATTTAGGAAGTTGTGCAGCCTGAGCTAAGACCAGCCATTCATATGGAAAAGCAGCTTGGGTGGGCCAGTCAGTTGGGTGGGATGGAGTCTCTGGGGATCTCCAAGGCAGGGGCATTAGCCAGGTAGATGGAGTCTCAGATGTGGCACCAATTTATTGGCAGTGTTGGGGGAGGGCTTAAAAAAGAAAAGGGACAATGGCCTCTGCTCACTTGATGCCAGACTGCAGTTTCTCCGTGTGCCACTTTTCAAGCTGCTACCAGGCACTAGAGCAGCTAGTGCCTGAGTAGGTCTATGTGTGGGTTCTTTAAGAGGAACTGCTTGGAGTTCGAGTAGTTTTTTCCACCATCAATCTCCTTTGGTTTTTGCAGCCAGAAGTTGTGGGAATTTATCTTCCTGACCCTGAAACCTGGGCTGGAGGGCTTGGTGTGCGACTGTGACTCCTAGCTCTCAGGATATCCCTCCCGAATTTTTATCCACCGCATATGGGCAAGGGACCAACTCATTCCACATCTGTGCCCCTTCTTCCAGTCTGGATAGATGTGGTTTCTTTAATTCCAAAGTTGTCAGGCTTCCATTAAACTTGATTTCTGATGGTTCTGATGATTGTTATCTATTTTAGTTGTAATTTTGATGTGGTTGTGCAAAGTGGTGAGCCAGGTCTGCCTACGCCACCATATTGACTGGAAGTTCCCTCAGCTAAATTTTTTTTTTTTTAAGATTTTATTTATCACCTTTAGAGAGAGGGGAAGGGAGAGAGGCAAAGAGAGAGAGAGAGACAGACAGACAGACATAAATGTATGGTTGCCTTTCACCTGCCTCTAGTTACGGACCTGGCTGGAGACCTGGCTTGCAACCTGGTTATATTCCCTGGGTGGAAATCAAACCAGCAATCTTTGCCTTATCCACTGTGCCACCAGCCAGGGCCCCCCCTGCTAAATTTTTAATATAAATTCTGAGTGGGTTTTTTAAACATTACTAGAATCTTCATTGTACTTTAATTGTATTATCTTTAAAAATTCTTATTATAATTTTATTAAAGCCCTGTTTTGTTTCTTCCATTATTTTTTTTCTCCAGAATATGTTCTCTGGTCTTCCTCCATGAAAGTATAGTATTCCTATTTCTTTTTGCTAACTCTGCCAGTAGGTGTGGTTTCTGTACATAACTTGTTCAAGTCACGTTGTTAGGTTCTCTAGGATTAGAGCAAATTGGCAGGTAGTAAAGTTAAGGTATGTATTTTTTCTACTGTGTTGGCACATGGAAGAACTTGTCTGTTGAGACCTCTGTGTCCTCAGCCCAGTGGTCCAGCTCTCCTTTAGACCTGGTAATAGTAAATATCAAAGGTAAGTGTATAGCTGGGTGTGGGCAGTTTGAGGGACTTTGTATTTTCTCAGACCTGTACTGATAATTGTATGCTGTTCTGGGGTTAGTTCTGTAAATACTATTAGGCAGCTAGATTGCTTTGTACTTAGTAATGTAAATAAGGGCTTGAATTGATTCCATGCTCTTGAAGAGCTATTGTGTGCATGTAATGGCTCTAGAAATATATTTGAGCACAGAACATACCATGATCATTGTTTTATTTATATCAAAACTTTTAAAATACAGACAATAAAGATACTATCCATAAGCTTCCACTGAATCAAACACTTATTACGTAAGTTATTGTCTTTTGGAAGTGTAAAAATGTATATATTTATATTTATATATATATATATATATATATATATATATATATGTAACATACATGTTATAGTAGAAGGAAATTAGTTCTTCTATTTCTTAAGTGTATTTTTAAAGTATTTCTAGGTTATTGATTAAAAACTAAGATCATGGTATTTACTAAAATTTAACTTAAAAATTAATTTCATATACTCCATTTCTTATTGCTAAAAAAAATGAAATAAAATTGTGTTTCATTCTAGACGTGGTCTCTTCATTCACTGGCTCTGATAGTGGATTCTAGTGGCCCAATGTATCGTGGGTATGTGGAACCAACATTATCTCTAGTTCTTACCTTGCTATTGACAGTTCCACCCTCACATACGGAAGTTCATCAGTGTTTGGGCAGATGCTTGGGTGCTATAATCACTACTGTTGGCCCTGAGCTACAAGGTAAGTTGATCTTAAATTAGAGGAACAAGACATAATTACTATCTTTCAGTTTCCTGAATGTCATTATCATGTTGCTTAAAGAAATTTTGTAATAATAATAATCATTACTATATACAAAATACTTGCAATTTACAGAAGGCCTGGAACTCTGCTTTTTACATGTGTTATTTTATTTCATCCCTATAACAAACCTATGACTTGCAGTGATGTTTGAAGTTTTGAACAGAGGAGACATTTCTATATGAAATTTTATTTAAGCCCCGTAAGATAAAGATAAAAGGGGAATGCCTTTGGCCTCGAGTACCAATCACTTGTATTCATGAACTTTTGCTTTGCTATTTTTTTGAACCCTATTGATCAGGAACATAGTTTGAAATTCTACTGCCATATGGTAGATAATATCTAATTTTACCCTGAGGAAGCAAGCTCAGAGAAGATAAGTAACTTGCCTAGACTTACTGAAGTAATGAGTAGCAGATATATGATTCTAAAGTCCATGTTGCTCTGAAATAGTCCCACTACTGGTTAAATTAAACATTCAAGCCAGCAAACTACTGTGAATTTATCCTGAATATTTAAACTATTTTCAGAGTTTATTTCAGCATTTATTTTAAATATTTTATTTATTATTTTTATAGAGAAGGGGAGGGAGAAAGGCAGAGAGAGAGAGAGACATTAATGTATGGTTGCCTTTCACCTGCCTCCAGCTACAGACCTGGCTTGCAACCTGGTTATGTGCCCTGGCTGGGAATCGAACCAGCAACCTTTGGGTTTGCAGGCAGGTACCTTATCCACTGTGCTACCAGCCAGGGCTTATTTCAGCATTTATTAAATGCTTTGAATGTATCAAGCTTTTCATAAACATTATCTCATTTAATTCTGACAACAATCCTGAGATAGCGATATCTCTCCTTTTATATAGATGAAACACTGAGGCTGAGAGGTCAAAAGCTTCTGTATATACACACATACACGCACACACACACACACACATGCATGCCAGCATGCACACGAGCACATGTGCTCGTGTGCACATATTACCAGTGGGTAGTTGGAGTCGGAGATGAAGCCCAGATCAATATCCACTGCTTGCGTTCTTAACCATCATGACCAGGTATTTTTAAAAAGAAAGCAGTGGAAGCAAAGAATCTTAAGGAAAAATGCTAGGAGTTTAAAAAATATGTGATTTAAATATGTTTCTTTTTGAACTCAGTGTCCTCTTTGAGAAAGTTGATCTTTCTTCAGCAAATATCAGAAGGATATGGAGAGAATAAATACATATCTTTGATTAGTTATATGTGTTTACTAAGTCCTTTCTGATGTGAACATAATGAAGCAATGCATATTTCAATTAGAATGTGACTTCTGTGATTCTGTGATTTCCTTGTTTACTGTTTATGTGTATATAAAATTACATTGGTAAAAATTTTTAATCATTTATACTTGGCAATTAAGACATTTTTGTGTAGATAGTCTGTAACACTACAATTTATTTTTCCTCACTGTCTCTGTAAAAGTTACTATTAATCTTATTTGGAAAATGGAATTTCAAGTTATTACATAATGTAGGTGATAATGTTGGTTGAACAGAGAACCACAGGATAAGGAATCTTTTGGTGCTTTCAAATAAAAATGATGGGTTAAAGGGCTATAATTTTTAGGAGATAAGTAATAAATGTAGCTACATCTAAAAGAAGTGCACTATTATCATATGTCACTGTATTTTGAAATCATTTCTATGGACTTTGCAGACCTTTTATTTTTGAAACAATCAGAATAGTAATTGAAAGGAAGGTTATTTAGAAATTAATTGTTTTCTAGAAATATTTTTGTTGGTAATAATAAAATAATTGCATGTACATTTTCTTTTATTTTACTACTAGGAAATGGAGCGACGATTTCCACAATTCGTTCTTCCTGTTTAGTGGGTTGTGCAATTACCCAGGACCACTCAGATTCTCTCGTTCAGGCAGCGGCCATATCTTGCCTTCAGCAGCTTCACATGTTTGCCCCACGACATGTCAATCTATCCAGTCTTGTTCCCAGCCTTTGTGTAAGTATAAAGCTCTGTCATGTATTAATTTATTTAGAGTGTTCCAAATTTTTTCCTCAAAGGATCATACTGAACCAAAACAAAAAGAGATGTTTCCTGGATGGTGAAATCTAGGGTTTCAGCTTCAGTAGTCATTTTATCATAATTTATTTTATTCGGAGGGTGATCTTCTTTTTTCACATCTTAAGAAGTATTTTGATGAACTGTAAATGTCTTAGGTAGGCGTGAATGTGTCATATTTTTAGTCTTACCCACCAGCATATTTTTCCTAAAGTTTTTTTTAAAGATTTTACTTATTTTTAGAAAGAGGGGAAGGGAGGGAGAAAGAGAAGGAGAGAGACATTGATATGGGAGAGAGACATCAATCAGTTGCCCCAGCTGGGGATTGAAATCACAACCCAGACCTGTGCTCTGACCAGGAATCAAACTGGCAGCCTTTCACTTTGCAGTAGGAGGCCCAACCAACTGAGCCACACAAGCCAGAGCTGTTTCCTAAAGTTTAATGAATAACTTCTGAGTCTCTGTTGCCATCCTCACAGTTGTCGGTTTATTCACTTAACAAATATTTGGTGAGAGCCTGCTCTATGTCAAATATTATGTAAAGTATGGGGGCTAGATTTGTGGCTGAGATAAGATGGCACCTCTGTCATAATGAAGTTTATAGTGTCAAGGGAACGTAGTCAACAGTGATTATCTACAAATAAGATAAGTGCTAAAAGAAGGACTACAGGAGAGCATTTAACAAGGAGCTATCTTAATTCAGGCATTCAGAATGGATTCCCCTGAAAAAATGATATTTAAGGTATAATGATCAGGATAAAAAGGAGTTAGTTTGGAAGAGCATGATTTTGGAATAGACAGCATTTCTTTTTAGGGCAGGGAAAATAGGTATGTGAAAGGGCCTGAGAAGGAAGGAGAGTGATCCATTTAAGGAACTATTTAGTCATCTGGCAGAGTGGTCCACATAGAAGCCCAAATACATTAGATAACAAATGGAACACAAACAGGAACTTCTTCCCAGAAGTTTGACTGTAAAGGAGAGGACAGAGGACAGTGGGTGATGGGCTCAAGAGAGATTTCTCCTACAGTAGTGAGAAGAGAGCATGTTTAAATGCTGATGAGATGAAGCCAGTAGGGTTGGAATGTTAGAAGCACAGGGCAGAGAGGGAGTATTTAATCATCCACGGTTTCTACTGGGGTCATTCCAGGGCATATGTCAGGAGCTAGCTCTTCTAGTGCAACACAGAGAAAGGAAGAAAGGATAAGGGTAGGTACAGGTGGGTTCTGGATTTGATGGCTGGAAGCTGATGCACTTATCTAATGATGTTTGCTTTCTTAATCAAGTAAAAGGGAAGGTGAACTTCCTGAATGAAACAGCAAAGAGGAGGGTGAGAAGTTGGAGAAGAATAGGATGTGGAAGTTGGAGGATGGAGAAATAGAAGGCCCTGTGGTAGTACTGAGGGTTCATTAGAGGTCAGTGGCCCTCTTTGGCTCCGTTGTGTGATTTGTGATGGTACCAGGTCACCGTGTTGTGAGCTTTTTCTCCAGCGCCTGTAAACAAGTTGGGTGCAGTCATTGAGCATCCAGTGTATATTCATAGTTGGGCTTTGGCCAAGCAGATACAATGAAATGACAGCAGGATGAGGGAGGTGGGGAAGTTAAGACAGCGCTGAAATGGATTATGAAGTTTCATTTGGATAATAAATGGTAGAAAGGTAAAGACAGGAGGCTGTTATATAGGGAGAAGGCAAGGCACTATATAGATAGAATCGTGGGAAGGTAATCCAGGATGTGGTGAAGGAGCTGAAAGGCCATGACATTAGACGTCATGTGGTCTATGTAACTTCACTCGACAAGATTTGCTCCTGTTTCACCACAGACCACAGGGAACTGAATTAGTCCCAGGTCATCAAGGAGTTTGAGCCACAGGGCAGAAACCAGATACACATGAAATGTTTACAAAAAACACCCACAAAGAAAATAGTCAACTAAAAATTCACACGAATCCCTGGCTGGTGGCTCAGTGGATAAGGTGCCAGCCTGTGAACCCAAAGGTTACTGGTTTGATTCCCCAGCCAGGACACATAACCAGGTTGCAAGCCAGGTCTCCAGCCAGGTCCCCAGCTGGAGGCAGGTGAAAGGCAACCACACATTGAAGTTTCTCTCCCTCTCTGCCTTTCTCCTTTCCCCTCTCTCTAAAAATAATTAATAAAATCTTAAAAAAAAAAAAAAAAAAAAAAAGAATTTACATGAGATTGAATTCTGCAACATAACATGTAACATCCTGGCAAAAGCCAGCCACGGTCTGATAATGCCCAAGTTCTGAGGCCATAGATGGCACTTTTTATACAAGGTGAACTTGTTACACGCTTAGATAGGCAACGGACAAATATGGTGAAGATGCAGACATGCTCTGCTAGTCTGCTTCCTCTCTCCTTTTATTTTCCCCTTTAAAGATACCATTGAGGTTGATCTTGTGAGATAGAACACATTTAAGAGGACCTGGGAAAGGAATAACATGACCTTCTTTATCTCAGAGGCAGTTATCAGTAAACTACAGGGAATGCAATGATTTTTTTTTGGGTTAATGCAAGATTATGTCTCCAAACTGATATCCCCAGTAAAACATCAAGAATTAAAGTTTAGGTGACAAAGTTTACTAGGAACATGTGTACAATAAGATAAGGAAGAGATCCTTCTGGAATCTTAAGTACTGTATATTGTATGATTTTTAGTACCCAGATCTTGGGACAGTTATTTTGACTATGAAAATATTCTTTATATACTTTATTGATATTATTTCTCTTAAAGGCCATTATTCAACTCTATATGTATACATACAATTTTATATATATGTAAATATATAGATATATATAAATATATGTATTTTTTATTGTTCTATTACAATTGCTCCAGTTTTCCCTCCTTGTTACCTGACTGTATTTTTTTAACAACTGATGCTGATAAATAAAGATCCTCTTGACAAGTTGGGTGTTTTATCTTCATGATGCAAATGCAATTACGGCTTCAAAAAAATGTCTAAAACTGTTATGATTTCCAGGTTCACTTATGTAGTTCCCATCTGTTACTTCGACGGGCGGCGGTGGCATGTCTTCGGCAGCTTGCACAAAGGGAAGCTGCTGAAGTTTGTGAATATGCCATGAGCCTAGCAAAAAATGCAGGGGACAAGGAGAGCAGCGGTGCTAGTAAGTTCTTTTATCAACCAGTGTTCTCTTCATTTAAATACTTTAATGTTTCAGATGAGTGTTATTTATTCAATAACGTTTTGTGTTAAAATATGATCAATTTTTAAAATTCTTTTAAATAAAACTGTTACCACCTTAAAATTTCCAATTTTATTGTGATTTTACACTTTTATCCTTTAAAAATTTTATGGCTTAAAAAAAAATACATTTAGTATCTGAGTACTCTGCCATCTCTTGAGAGCAATTCAGTTATGTAATGAATGACTAACTATGGGGATATTGCTTGGTATCACTAATAGACTTCTGAAGAGAAGTGATCTATTTTGAAAGCTTCTAGTCTTTGACAGTAATTAACTTTTTGTGATAGAACTTTTCCTCTAAGAGCTAAGGCTAAAGTAACCTGTAATCTATAAAATATTGGTAGATATTTTGGTAGTAAAAAGTAGATCTTTGCCTTCCTCAGGTCTTTATGCTCTTTGAGGGGGCTTTTAGGATATCTTGAATTCAGAGTTGGTCGAAATTTCACTCTCTAGGAGTAGGTGGTTTGGGAACTTTTTCAGAGCTTAATTGACAGATATTTCCCCTGTTGTGAGAGGAAAGTCTGATAGCTGTCCTAGGGGAGAGGGGAGGGAGGGACTGGATGAAAGAAGGTGAAGGGATTAGCCAAAAAAGATATACACAATCTATAGACACTGGTGGTAACAGGGAAGGAGGCTGAGTGATGGGTGGAGGCAGGCAAAGGGGAAGGAAATGGGGACACCTGTAATAGTGTCAACAATAAATTTTAAAAAAAGACTTTCTCATGCACAGAAGGTGCTTGGTGCCTAAGAATCAAGATACCAAAATAGCTTCAATTTTAGCATAATAGAATCAGAGTTCTGTTACAAACATTCTGTATTCTTAGGGCTGCCCGTTTTATTACTTTTGCTTTTTATGAGAATGAAAAGATTTTTAGATAAAGCAAGAATTTTATTATTTTTTGATTAAATGGTTCATAGAAAGGATCTTTCAAAAATTCAAATGAACTTTTAGGATGCAATCTATTTATAATTTGTGTTATGGCTTTATAGATTTAAAAAATAATCTGAAGTGTATGATTGAATAAGTTTCAGCTTTCCAACAAACATACCAATTTTTTTTCAGTCCAGTAAGTCTTTTTAGAAAATGCCTCTTTGCAACTTCTTTGTTAGAATCAAATATATTTATTGAGCATTCCCTGGATATTGGTTTAAAATACCTCAGAATATCAGTCTTAAAGATCAGGGTTTTACCTTTAATTACCAGATTAGTTTCTGATAATTACATAATCTTGAAGTTATGTAAAATGGGGACCACAGATAAATATAGCTAGCTAGTTTTGTTGGTATTGTGAATTTACATGTAAGTCTTTCTTCTTAGCATAATTGTTACCTACAATTTACAACAAAATCTTATGCAAGCTCACCTGTAAAAATTGCTTTTCAGATGTCAGTCCTTTTGCACCTGGAGTTAGTTCTCAAAGTGATATACATTGCCGGCACCAAGGTGTTAATATAACAGAAACGGGTCTTGAGGGACTTCTATTTGGAATGCTAGACCGGGAGACAGATAGAAAATTATGCTCTGATATTCATGATACTTTGGGACATATGCTTTCATCTCTGGCTGTAGAAAAACTTTCCCACTGGCTGATGCTTTGTAAAGATGTCCTGGCAGCTTCTAGTGGTACGTATTAAATATAGAAAATACTTTCTCAAAATAATGAAAATTATTTTACTTTTCATATGTACCTATATATACACATACAAATATATATATACATATATAGATTTGAGCTTACACTTAAAATACTTATAATTTTATATCTAAATATCTGTAAACATGTTGATAAATTATTATAAACTAGTGAACTTCCTTTATTTTTTGGAAAATGACTAAGTTCAAGTGAAATTTTCCTATATGAGAATCCCAGGTTGCTCTGCCCTTGGATTGTGTCTCAACTGGTTGTAACAACAACCCATAAACCCAAAGGTTGCTGGTTCAACCCCGGCCAGGGCACATACCTAGGTTGCAGGTTTGAGCCCTGGTCAGGATGCATATGGAACCAACCAATTGATGTTTCTCTTTCTCTCTCTCTCTCTCCCCCCCTCTCCCTCTCTCCCTCCCTTCCTTCCTCCATCCTTCCCTCTCTCTCTAAAAGCAATGAAAAGAAATGTCCTTGGGTGAGGATTAAAAAATATCCCAGGTTATTCTGTAGATAGCACAGAATGTTAAACTAACGACATACATATTTTTATTACCCTCTCCTTGTTTTTTGTCTTGTATTTTTTAAAAGATTTTATTCATTAATTTTAGAGAGAAGGGCAGGGAGGGAGGAAGAAAGTAAGAGAAACATCAATGTATAGTTGTCTTTCATCTGCCTCCAGCTATGGACCTGGCTGGAGACGTGGCTTGCAACCTGGTTATTTGCTCTGGCTGGGAATCGAATCAGCAACCTCTGGGTTGAAAGGCTGGCGCCTTATCCACTGTGCCACCAGCCAGGGCTAGGTTTTTATTAATTGTTTAAAAAAGAAAGTTTGCCAATCTTACTGTTTTCTTTATTTGGAAATCTTCTAACATTAATGTTATTTCTAAAGCATTACTTTTGCTATATGTGAAGCTGTTACAATTCGCTTTTATTTTTGTTACAGATATGAGCACAGCAACTCCATTGGGTAGTGGAAAAGATGAAGAATCTGAAAAGAAAGATGAGATGGATGATGATACCATGTTTACCACACTAGGCGAAGAAGACAAATCAAAGCCTTTTGTAGCACCTCGGTGGGCCACGCGTGTGTTCGCTGCTGATTGTCTGTGTCGAATCATCAACTTGTGTGAGAATTCAGACCAGGCTCACTTTGACCTTGCCATGGCACGCTCTGCTAAACTTCGAAACCCTACAAGTAAATTTAAAATCAGTACTTCTTTCCCCAAAGTATCTTTGTAGGTTTGTAATAGTTTACTGCCACGTAACATGCTTTATTTCTTTTTTCAAAAAAAATTTTTTATTGATTTTAGAGGGTGGGGACAGGAGAGAGAGAGATAAAGAAAGAAACATTGGTTTGTTTTTCCACCTATTTATTTATTCATTCATTGGTTGCTTCTTGTACATGCCCTGAACGGGGATCATCCACAACTTGAGCGTATTGGGATGATATTCTAACCAGCTAAGCTATCTGGACAGGGCCTCACATGCTTTAGACTATTACCTTTCCTTCCTCCCTCTCTTCCTTCCTTCCTTCTTTCCTGTCTGTCTATATGTCTATCTATCTCATTTGTCCTAAGGATAATGATAGCAGTAACTTATGTTTCCTTAGCACATTGTCCTAGTTTTAACACTCAGTATTAAAACTGTCAGGCTTGCACTCTATTTTACAGAAATGACAAAACTTTAATGTGTGTAACATAACCTTTGCAGTCCCCAGCATGGAGAATATCAGAATTTATGAATGCCTTGGCATATTTCAGACTTGCTGATTTTTAAACTCTGGTTTTAGAAATGCTTGAAGGTATTTTTGAGGAGATGAAAATTGTCATTGAAACCCCTCACTGTTTTTAATGTTTTGTAAGCTTTTGGTACCACATATCCCCTGGATCAGATATTAATGAGGAATTTACAAAGAGCTTATGAGGTCCAAATATCTTCATTTTACCAATGCAGAGACCAGGCAAGCTGAGAGCTGTGTAGTAACAGGCTCTGTATCTTGTATTTTGTTGTCTCTTCATTGCCCTGTCATTTTTTAAATATCTGGAGACAAATTGTATATATCAACAATATTGAAGTCTACACATTAAAAATGTCTTTCAGTTTACTTTATTGTATTTAAGAAGCAGCTGTGCTTACAAATGAATTAAAAAACCAAATAAAAAAGTAAAACATGGAACCCCATGTATGAAAAATGAATCTGAAGGGAGGGTACCAGTACAGCATGATATGTCTTTATTCTTCATTGGAGCCACACATACCCACCTGAATAGATACTGTGACTGACTACTTTTATAACACAACAGTGGAGTTTAGTAGTTGCTATAGAAATTATATGACTGGCCAAGCCACAATATTTACTGTCTGGTTCTTTATAAAGAAAGCATTTGCCAATCCTTGTTCTTAAAGAATTACAGACTCTGTTGGGGAAAGTTATGCTAATTAGTTAACAAGTGTTTTTGAGAGATTATGATATGGAAGCTTTCTTGAAAGTATACCTTTGTTATTTTTAAGTACATTGAAGTATGTGGATCACAACTGCTTTATAAAAATAATTTCATTTCATAGTTTTATGTTATTACACTTATTTTCAGTAAAATTTCCTTTAACCCCATTTTTATTTTTAGATGACCTCTTAGTACTTCATCTTTCTGACCTGATTCGCATGGCATTCATGGCTGCAACTGATCACAGTAACCAGCTGCGGATGGCTGGGCTCCAAGCACTTGAAGACATTATCAAGAAGTTTGCCTCTGTGCCTGAGCCCGAATTTCCAGGTCATGTGATTCTGGAGCAGTATCAAGCTAATGTGAGATATTCTGTTTATTTAAAAACCTAAAATTGATCTGTTGGGTGATCATGAAATGGTGAGGATGTCTTGGAGAAATATATTTGCAACTGCAACTTCTTTATTCAGAGAGAAGGCATATCTCTACTGCCATTATCTGTTACTTAGTTTGAATCAACCCACAGTTGCAGAAACAATAGTATAAAACTTGTCACTATTTTTAAGTCATGATAGCACATTAGTGATAAAACTAGAATAGAAATTCCAGCCTGGCTTTCCTCTCTTGTCTTTTACATATTTAGCCATGCCACTTCAAAGATAAAAAGAATGTTCAAAGAGTGCTGTGGATTTGTTGCCTTTATTTTTATATATCAAGACTTTATTAACTTTTTTAAAAACAAAAAGCAGTTACGCCCTATATGAAAGAAATTAACTTTTAATAACAGCAGATAAAATATGACTGAAAGAATTAGATACTTTCAAAAGATTTTTTATTTCATTCTAAACAGATACTTATTCCTCTTGAGATTTATTCCTTTATTTATGTTCTTCAAATGAAGCACAATTAATGTAATCCTAATAATGATGGGGTATGTAAAGGAAAAAACTTATGTTAGCAAGGAAAAAAACCATTTTTTAAAACTATGATTATACCGAAATCTTGGTTCTGGACATACAACAACTTGTCTAAAAGCTGTACTTAAACCTAAACAAAATAAAGTGTGAATAAGTGTGACTACTGAAAACCTGTATACAATTATTTACTACCAATCTATTAGAATGAAGGTCTTTTCCTTTAAAAAAAAAAAAAGACATTTAAGAAATAATTTCAAATAGAAAAGTTGTAAGAATAGTAATAAAAATACAGTCTTATACCCTTTATTTATACCTGCCAATGTTAATTTTGCCTCATTTGCTTTAACATTGGTAATGTCTATCTTTTCTCTCTTTTTACACACACACACACACACACACACACACACACACACAGTTTTATTTCTAAACCCTTTAAAAACAAATTATTTAAATCATGTATCTCTACCCTTGAACAACTCAGTTTTTCCAAAGGACAAAGAACATTGTAGCACATAATCACAGAAGAGTTATCAATTTCCAGAAATTCAACATTGTTACACTATTTTTATATAATCTGTCATATTCCAGATTTATCGGTTGACCCAATAATCTCTTCTGTAGTAATCTTCTCCTTCAGTGCAGGATCCAGTTACCAGCAGTGTCGTTGGTTGCCTTGTGTTTTAAGTCACAAAGAAGGGCTCTTGATTCATTTCTTCACTGCTATTGATATGCTTTGGCAAATGTGTCTCTAGTGAAAGGGAAGAAATCACAAATTACAAGCTTATTACATTAATTTCGTATTTAGCTCTTATATATTAAAAATAATATATCTAAGAATCTGTAACTGATGTTGGCTTATTAAAACTAAAGTTTAGATTTCTTTACTTATTACTATAACAACTGTATATAAAGTAATATTTTTTGAACAGTCTTCTTTTAAAGCATCTTTTTTTTTTGAGGTGAAATTACCTTTAAGATTTTTTTAGTGACTGTGAATTTTTAGTATTAAGTTATTTAACAGAATTGATCCAGTTATATAAAATTCTTCTATGAGGTAAACATTGTTAGAACTATGTTTAGGAAAACACAGGGGAAAAAAGGATAGCAGTGGTTTTTTGTTTTGTTTTGTTTTGTTTTATATCTTTAGGAACATGTAACTTTGTCAGAAAATCCTGTTTACAATTTAACCAAAAGGAAAAAGAAACAAAGTTCATTGTCTATTTGGTACAGTATTCATACAGATTTGACCATGATAACCTCCTGGAAAGCAAAAGAAAAATAGTATGGTTGAACTTACTGTAACTGGAAAGATAAGAACAATTTAATAAAAAGGAAAGAAACAGGAGTGTCTTTTGTGTGTTTTCATCTTCAGAGACAGAAGAGGTTTTATGTTTAGAACTTACTTTTTAAAATAAACTGCTTGCATTTGTTTTTCTAGGTGGGAGCTGCTTTAAGACCAGCCTTTTCACAAGATACCCCATCAGACATAATAGCAAAAGCTTGCCAGGTAAGAAGAAATATAGGTTTTTCTATTGTTATTGTCTGTAAATTCATAGGTATCTTAGAATTTCATTTCTAAGAAAGAAGGTAGAAAAATTAAATAATATTTTTATCATGGTAATGTAATAGTGAGTTTTTTTTTTTTATCCTGTATCAAATGATGAAATAGAAAGTGTTAATCACATTCCCTTTTTTGGTCATAACTGAGGACTTTGGGATACATAAGGTCTTATATAACCCAGAAGTGAACAGAAATATGTCAATCATAAGAGGAACTAAAATAAAAGATCCCAAAACCTAGAATAATAAAAGAGTGTACGGTAATGATAATTAGATAACAAAAGATCTTTTTGAGAACAGGCTGTGAAAATTCTGTAAGTTTCTGGATATTGAATTATCCAAAAGAGAATTTCACAGTATGGATATTTCATTTCAAAATTAATCCCAGGGGATTAATCCTTACATTATTGTATCTGAAGAGAGTCACAAAAGCATATATTCCTCTACCTTGAATAAATTTCTCCTTCTGATGCCTCATCCTGAAAAAGGATTCATGCATTAAGCTCTATAATCTTTCAGAAAGTGAGATTCTTCATTTGTTTACCTAAGGATAGAATAGGAGTAATCTCCTTCCATGTTTTCTGGAGTACAGAGCTATGGTCTCTCATTATTGCTTTGAGTTCACAATTAAGCTACATATAGCCTCAATGGAGAGAATGTTCTGCTCTTTGCAATGATTTGAAATTATAATGTTGTTCTCTCTTGTGGCTGAGTGGTTTTTGCCTTTTCCTTCCACTGTTAAGAGTTACTGTTCGAAGCCAACTGTCTTAATGGTGAGTGGCCTTAAGAAAAAGGAATTCCTTCCATCAATAGCGTACTAGAGACAGAAGAGGGAGCCTTATTTAAAACAAGAGGTCTATAGATCATGGTGCAGACTTGAGAATGAGAGTAGGTCATTTGCTTTGGAATACCAGCAAATATTGGAAGTCATAGTCACATAAATATGTGTATCATGGTAGTGTTTCAGAGCATAGTATTTACGTAGGCGAAGAAAGCCTTTTACAAAGCTCCTCATGATTAGTAAAGCTAAAACTATTAAAATTTTATCTTGTAAATGTGTAGTATGAAATTTCCTATTACTGAATTTACCTTAAACATGTTATTTCTTATGTGGCCCTAAGACCTTTTTATTGATCAGCAGTTTCTTCTTTTCTATGCATAAATTTTTGACCTTTTATCTTTGTGTTTCTGGAAGGAAACCTGGTTTTGAAAAAGGTAGAGCAGCATTTCCTTAAGGGGAAGTAAGGACTTTGCTTTAGGCAGATCATGAAACATGGCATTCTAGCTTGTTTACTAGATAAATGTAACATTAAACCTGAAAATGAGGGTAATTTTTAGATATTATAGGAAGACCTTCAGCTGCAGTACATTTGGGGACAGTAATCAGTGGGTTAATCAAAACATTATTTAAAGCAGGGTAGACATCATAAACATAATACATACTTTACATATTGATTTCAGCTTAAAACTTATAAATGTACATTCATTCAGTACCTTTTTTTTTTTTTTAAGATTTCATTATTTTTAGAGAGGCGGGAAAGGAGAGAGGCAGAGAGGGAGAGAGACATCAATGTATGGTTGCCTTTCACCTGCCTCCAGCCACAGACCTGACTGGAGACCTGGTTTGCAACCTGGTTATGTGCCCTGGCTGGGAATTGAACCAGCGACCTTTGGGTTCTCAGGCCAGCACCTTATCTACTGTGCCACCAGCCAGGGTCATTCACTACTCTTTTGACATGAGACCAAGATCTTTTCTCTGAATATGATTTTGCTAAATTAGAGCTGCTTTTTCTTTCTGCATAAACCAAACCCTATTGCAATAGCTGCAATTTCGAAAGTAGAAAAACTAGTTGGGTCTTTGCAAAGTAAACTTTGCAAACCTCAATCTTTACAGCTTTCCCCTACTTATAGTTATATTTTTACCAAATTTCACGTAAATATTATCAAATGTTTTATTTCCTTATACTAACAACTATTTTCATACTCATATTTAGTCTTTTTCACTTTAAATGTCATATTTTCACCATTGTTTTGACTGGCATTTTGTTTTCCTATCAATATGTTTGTAATTGATCATCAATTTTAAAATATCCTTATTAATTTTTATTCAGCTTTGTTTTTAGTTTATTGAGAATAAGATTGTAAGAATAAAATAGTTCATAAATATTTATTCTCAACTTTTATAATGTTTTAAATATAGGAGCATATCCATTAACCATGATTCAATATCTGAATGCTCTGAAAGCCAAAAGCTTTTTCATAATTTATTTAATAGCAAAACCTGAGCTGACTTGTACTCATTTGCCCTGACATGAAGCTTAATGAGACTAGAATATTAATTAGTCTCTTTTAGTTTGATTTGCACCACCTTTCACTTGAGAAATATATGTGTTAATTATTAGGAGCTGCCACACTTCTTGGTTGTTGTCTTTCTTAATGAGGTTCGTGTTCCTTGTTACCTTTTACCAACAAGTTTGAATTGTGAAACATGTCTTGGACCAAGGATTTCAGATGAGAAAGGGAGGACTTGTAGCTGTTGAATGAAGCTGGCACTATTAGTCCACCCCTTTTTGACATTCCTCTTGGCTCCAGTAATCACCAAACTTTCCTGGTTTTCCTTTTGTGTTTCTGGCCTTCCAATTTATTCAATTTTTAAAAAGATTTTATTTATTTTTAAAGAGAAGGGAAGGAAGGGAGGAAGAGAGAGAGAGAAGCATCAATGTGTGGTTGCCTCATGTGCACCCCCAGCTGGGGACCTGGCTAGCAACCCAGGCATGTGCACTGACTGGGAATCGAACTGGCGACCCTTCTGTTTACAGGCTGGTGCTCTATCCACTGAGCCAAGCCAGCCAGGGCTCAGTTTTTAAAATACATTTTATTGATTATGCTATTACAGTTGTCCCAATTTTTTCCCCCTTTGCCCCCCTTCTCCTGGTACCCCCTCTCCTTCCAGCTGTTACCTCCCCCCACACACACACCCCTTAGTTCATGTCCATGGGTCATGCATATCTCCGTTTCCTTTACTATTCTTAACATCCCCCATCTATTTTTTTTTTTTCTTTTAAGATTTTATTTATTATTTTTACAGAGAGGGGAAGGGAGAAAAGCAGAGAGGAACAGAGACAGAGACATCAATGTATGGTTGCCTTTCACCTGCCTCCAGCTATGGGCCTGGCTGGAGATCTGGCTTGCAACCTGGTTATGTGCCCTGGCTGAGAATCGAACCAGCAACCTTTGAGTTTGCAGGCCGGTACCTTATGCACTGTGCCACCAGCCAGGGCTGTCCCCATCTATTTTTTTATCTGTCAATTATGCTTCTTAGTCCCTGTACCTTTTCCCTTAGTCTGCCCCTTCACTGTCCCCACTGATAATTCTCCATATGGTCTCCATATCTATAACTGTTTACATTCTAGTTGTTTGCTTAGTTTGTTTTTATTTTTAGATTCAGTTGTTGATAGTTGTGAGTTTGATGTCATTTTATTGTTCATAGTTTTGATCTTTTATTTCATATAATAAGGGCTTGGTGATGTTAAACTCCTTTAGCTTTACTTTGTCTGGGAAGTACATTATCTACCATTTCTTTCTAAATGATAGCTTTGTTGGGTAATCTTGGTTGTAGGTCCTTGCTTTTCACCACTTTGAATACTTCTTGCCAGCAGTTTCTTTTGAGAAAGCAGCTGACAGTCTTATGGGAACTCTTTTGTATGTAACTCTCTGCCTTTCTCTTGCTGCTTTTAAGATTTTCTCTTAGCCTTTGGCATTTTAATTATGAAGTGCCTTAGCGTGGTACTCTTTGGGTCCAACTTGTTTGAGCCTCTGTGCTTCCTGTACTTGTATGTCTTTCCTTTGACAAATTAGGGAAGTTTTCATTCACTATTTTTTCAAATCAGTTTTTAATTTGTTGCTCTTTCTCTTCTTCTGGCATATAATTTGGATGTTGGCACTTTTGGAGACATTCCAGAGTCTTCTTATTCTCTCCTCATTTTTTTTGAATTATTGTTTCTCTCCTGTTTTCCTCACTCCATTCACCTCTGTCTTAAAATCTTATTTTAAAAAATGCTCACAATCAAGATTTTATGCTTTAACTTCTCATTTCCATCACACTTTTCTATGTTCTTATAGTATCTTCCCTAAGCAATGGTATAACTTTCCTGCCATTCATCAAAGTCAAAAGCTTTGGTAATCAAAATTTGGCAATCTTTGATTCCTCACACTTTTTGCATGTTCCTGTGCCCCACCTAGTATAAATATTTAATTGGTTTTCAAACTCTGATTTCTATTTCCAAGTCCCTCCCTGATGGCTTTTCTTTTTCATTCTATTCCCAGTTTGATCCCTGTCATCTCTATTCCATAGTCTTGTAATAGTTGCTTAATTGAACGTATTGCTTGCTTGCTATACACATTTCTTCATATGCGTAATTATTGGAGCAGTCTTTCTACTGGAGCACAATTCTAATAATATCTCCCTGCTCAGAAACCTTGGAAACTCATGATTGCCTACTGAGCAAGTCTGAGTTCAGTCCTAATGGAATTTAAATTGTAGCATAATCTAATACCAGTTAACTTGCCTACTCTCATCTCTTCCCTGATGTAACTCCCCTATATCTATCCTTCCTGCAATCTAAACATTCCCATTTTTCCTGCCAGAATTCGTCTGTATAGTCTTAAAAGTTCTTATTGGTTTATTCAATCTGTTTTCTTACTTGAAGACAGGGACTAGATATTTTTTCCTTTTACTTAAAAAAAAAATCTCTTCTGTAGCACCCAGAAAAACCCTTAGGTTATAGTAAGCAGAAATGTTGTTGAATTAAAGACTTATTCATGACTGACCTGATTTAGGTAGAAAAAATTTTCTGATAAAATGTTTCCCCAATTAGACAATGGAAACATGATAAGTAAATATTGTTTTGTTTTCCACGTTAAGGGTATAATAAAATCTATACTTGCTGTTTTATTCTTGAAACTAATATTAAAGCATAGCTTTGGGTTTTGTTTTATTTGTTTTGTTTTGTGTTTCTTCCCTCTAGGAAAAGAATTGTATTTACTCCATTCTCTTATATGTTAAATGTTAATTTTTAATAGAAAGATATTTTAAATTTTCTTCGGCTAGGTATGTAGCACATGGATTGGAAGTGGAGTTGTCAGTGATCTCAATGATCTTCGCCGAGTGCACAATCTGCTTGTTTCCTCTCTGGACAAAGTGCAGGCTGGGAAAGGCTCTTCCAGCCAGCTGTACCGAGAGAGTGCCGCCACCATGGAGAAGCTGGCTGTCCTCAAAGCTTGGGCAGAGGTAATCGTGGCTGTTGTTTCTGAACTGTTTCTCTATTCTTACAGGTATACAAATTTTATCTGATTTTTATTTTTTAAAAACTGACAGTCTTGACTGGTATGGCTCAGTTGGTTGGGTGTCATGTCTCAGAGCAAAAGGTCACTGGTTTGACTCCCAGTCAGAGCACATGCCTGAGTTGTAGGTTTGGTCCCTAGTTTGGGCGCATATGAAATCCATGATTCCTTCTCACATTGCTGCTTCTTTCTCTTTCTTTCTTCTTCCTTCTCATATCTTTAAAAAATAAATAAATAAATAGTATAACTGGCCTTTAGATTCAAATATACTTGCTTTTCTCACTGAAATACATAAACTTCTATATCTCAAAATATCTCTTATTAAATCTTTGAAAATTATATTTTTAATGAGCTTTTTTGATAAATTCTAATGGTGGAAGGGCTCTCCTTATTTACAATGGAGAAATTAGGCAGGGAAAACAAACAAATATAAATAATAGAAAGTAATTTTGGCCAAGAAGAATCTTGTTGGATTAAATATCATGAGACTTGTCACCACTCATTGATACCAAGGTTACAGGGTGCAGGGGAGTTTTCTATTTTGTTTTTTAATAGGTGGTTATCTATAAAAACATGTGACTTTGTCAGAGGTGGTATTAAGTGAATAGGAACAAATATTTTGGTTTATTTTTCTTGTTAGATATTACATAAGAAAAATACAAAATTTAGAAGCATAAGTTAATTGAAGAAAATAAAAACCACAATCTGAAGAGACCCAAAACACTAATTCAGAAGACTATAAGCACCCCTCTGTTCATTGTGCATTATTTACAATCACCAAGATATGGAAGCAGCCTAAGTGTCCATCAGTAGATGAGTAGATAAAACAACTATGGGATATTTGCATAGTGGAATACTACTAGGCTGTGAAAAAAGAAAATTTTACCCTTTGCAACAGTATGGATGGACCTGGAGAACATTATGTTAAGTGAAATAAGCCAGTCAGATAAAGACAAATACTATATGATTTCACTCATGTGGAATTTAATGAACAAACTGAACTAACGAGTGAACTAGAGATAGACTCACAGGTAGGGAGCAGGCTAACAGCTCTGGGAGTGGGGTTGGAGAGTGAAGGGATTGTTCAAAAGAAAAAGGACTCATGAGCATGGACAACAATGTGGTGATTGTGAGAGATATGGTGGGTGAAGGTAGAAGAGGGGATAAGAGGGATTAATAGTAATGTAAAAAAAAGAGAGAGAGAGAGAAAGAAAGAAAAGAAAAACCACACAAAATTCTATACCAGAGATTCATTCATTCTTATACAAACCATTTGGTATTTGTTAAGAGGATGCCAGGCACCAAGTCTAAGCACTGAGTATAGTAAAGTGAAGAAGACAGATCATTAAAAACAAATTTGAGTCCTGGCTGGTGGCTCAGTGGATAGGTGCCAGCCTGCAAACTCAAAGGTTGCTGGTTCGATTCCCAGCCAGGGCACATAACCAGGTTGCAGACCAGGTCTCCAACCAGGTCTGTGGCTGGAGGCATGTGAAAGGCAACCATACATTGATGTCTCTCTGCCTCTTTCCCTCCCCATCTCTCTAAAAATAATTAAAATATTTTTAAAAATTAAAAAAAACATTCCTTCTTTTAGCACTTTTTCACTCCACTATCATTATATTAGTGTGTGAATTCATGGAAGGCTAAAATCATGTACTATTTGTCTTTGTTGCCTTAGGTCCTAGCACAATAGTAAATGCAAGGCAAGAATATGTACCTAATATGGATTTGATGAGTGAATAGTTAAATATACTGTAGTGCTTAGGAGAGGTTTTTATAAAATGTCAGTATAATAATAAACATGGGTGGGGGAAGCAAACTGAAAATATGAATGTGATATATTTATCACTTGAAATCCAAAGTCCTTACTCATAAAATCAATTGGTTTCTGTTTCTAAATAGTCAGGGTCAGTACTTCTAAACTGATTGTAACTATTACAGACCATTGCAGTGTTAAAGAATACTTTTTCTCAAAAATGAAGATTCCTTGTTTCTTGTAACCATTGTCTAGAACTTAGAATGTCAGCGCCATAGCTGTCTGCTCTTTTAGGAATAGAGATAAGGCCCTGCCACCACGGAGCTCACAGTGTATGTACACATGCCTGGCTTCCTTATTGGGTGTAATGAAAACAGCCTCCTGTCGGGGAAACAGCTTTCTCAAGATTTTTCACCTAATGCAATTTTGTTTCTTACTCCTTCTCCCCCTCCTTTTTTTTTCTTTTTTCATTGATGTATAATTAATTCAGCTTTGTATGTGCCAGTTACCCAAGCCAAAATGCACAAAAACAAATCAAACAAATAAAAAATAACTTCAGCAAAGCAGAATCTTTGAAAATTAGGTTTTAGGAAGTTGCTAGCATACATCTTTTTGGTTTTAAAAAGTAGAGAGAGAGAAAGGATGCAGATAACATATATGATTAGTAAATTATATTCTTGGCTGAGCTCTGTTGTAAATCCTCGGTTGCTAAATATTACCTAAGGACTGTATAAGAAGGGGTTAGAAGGATATTTATGGAAATCCGTCTCTGACTTCTTCACCCTTTTCTTTGAATGCTGGATTGTGTCTAATAAGTCTATGAAAGTGGAATCAGTAAATAGGAAATTATACCCTATGGGGGAAAAAAAAGAAAAGCACACATATAAAGGGGGCTTTGTAAAGTTGAACAAGAGAAGCCAGAAAAAATTCAGAGGATCCTACTCAAGGATCTGTTGTGAGTAGAATACTAGTCAGAAGTCAAATCAATGAAAAAGATTGCCTCCAAAGCAGGTAGAATTATTCTTTTGAGGTTATTTGGAAATCTTGAGGTGGTATATTCTCTAGTATTAATATTCAATTACTTTTTAAAAAAGATTTTATTTATCATTTTTAGAGAGAGGGGAAGGGAGAGAGGCAGAGAGAAACAGAGACATCAATGTATGGTTGCCTTTCACCTACCTTCAGCTACAGACCTGGCTGGAGACTTGGCTTGCAACCTGGTTATGTGCCCTGGCTGGGAATCAAACCAGCAACCTTTGGGTTCACAGGCCAGCTCCTTATCCACTGTGTCACCAGCCAGGGCTCAATAATTTTTTGATGACTCAACTGCATAATCGTTACAACTTTGAATATGCCATTTTAAAAACTTATGCCATGTTTCTCCTCCTGTATATCTTACTAGGTATATGTAGTTGCTATGAATATTAAAAAGGAAGCAGAGTCTAAACCAAAAAGAGCAATTAAAAATACCGATGATGATGATGATGATTATGGCACCATAGATGAACTACCGCCAGATAGTTTAATAACGCTCGTACAGCCTGAGCTGCCAACGCTCAGCCGCCTATGGTTAGCAGCATTAAAAGACTATGCACTTTTGACTTTACCGCCTGAATTTGCTAGTCAGCTCCCCACAGATGGTAAGTACTGCATTCCGAATTTTGCTTTTATGGGATTCCAGGTAGTAATTAAACAAAATGGAATTGGTGGAGGCTATAAAGAACAGTAACAATACCTTAAATATCTGTGGACTTCAACTTGGCATTCTCTCACTTAGAGGATGTTTCTCCATATTGAATGTGTGACTTGAAATTTATTTGTTAGCCAAAGCATAAGTGTTCTCACTGTTATAGTACAAACTGTGAGCCAGGGTGCTCTAAATAACTACGCGTAACAAGTCATTACATGTAAGCATGAGGAAGAGAATTGCTGTGCTTGCCAGTGTGCGTGTGCGTGCGTGTGCGTGTGCAAGTGCGGAAGCCCTCGGTTGGGGGTGACAACAGCAGGCAGGGGAAATGGCAGAAGGAAAACAAAACAGAACGAAGCAGCAGAGTTCCCAGGTTGTGACAGAAAGAGAAGCTGATCAGGGTTTTAGGAGTTTTGGACGGCAGTGAAGGTGAAGCCTGTGGCCAGAGGGCAGGGAGAGGTAGAGGATGCTCAGTGGCGTCCGCGGTGGCGGAGGAATGGCTGGACACCCCAGCTCAGCAGCTGCAGGAAAGGGGTTAGCTTCCGTGGCTCTGGAATGAGGATAATCTCTCCAGCTTGCTCCTTCCTATGCCCTGTGGTCTGAAGGCTTCTGTCCCCTGGGAATCCCTTGTTCAAACCTAATCTCCACTGTGGTGGAGCCTTTGGGAGGTACTTAGTCAGGAGAGGAGCCCTCATCCACAGGATTGGAGATCCCACCCAAAGCAGAGACTGCCTCCTCTCTCCCTAACCCCTTCCACATGTAAGAACACAGCAGAACGGGGAATCGGGGAGAAGGCCCTCAGTGGACCATGTTGGCACCCCAGATTTAGACTCAACTCCAGAAATATGAGAAATAAGCTTGTGTTGTGTATATGCCTCCCAATTTGTGATATTTCCTACAGCAGCATGGATGCACTAAGACGGTATGCAATGAATATTTTTTTTTTTTTAAGATTTTATTTCATTATTTCTAGAAAGAGGGGAAGGGAGGGAGGCAGAGAGGGAGAGAGACATCAATGTATGGTTGCCTTTCACCTGTCTCCAGCCACAGATCTGACTGGAGACTTGGTTTGCAACCTGGTTATGTGCCCTGGCTGGGGAATCGAACCTGCGACCTTTGGATTCGCAGGCCGGCGCCTTACCCACTGTGCTACCAGCCAGGGCTAATGAATATTTTTAAGTTAGTTGTACATAAATGAGTGAACACTAGAATAAAAATAATATTTTTTATTGCTTTGATGATTTTATAGGTGGAGCATTTTATACTCCTGAGACTATTGATACAGCTAGACTTCACTACCGGAATTCCTGGGCCCCCATTCTCCATGCAGTGGCTCTTGGGTTAAACAGCACGGGATTTACATGTTCAGAGTCAGTGGAAGCAGCAGCCGTATCTGGTTTACAGAAACGTTCTGCAGCTGTTCATTTAAACCAAGCATCAGGAGCAACGGCTAGTGCTAAGTCTTTACCAGAAATTAACAAAGACAGAATGCATCTGATTTTAGGTAGGTGAGCCATATGAATGTATTTTGACATGTATAACTTTGGAAAAGTTGTGTCTGTAGAAGAAACTTCTTTCTGTCCTCTTAGGTTCTGTGACTGGTCCAAGAATTAAACCCACGTAAGACAGATTAACAAGGGAAAAGCATACAAAGTAACTTAATATTTTCACATGTACACTAGAGTCTTCAGAAGGAAAATGAAGATGGGAATTAGCCATTAAGCCCAAAATCTTATCTACTATATTACACAAAGAACAGTGAATCGTGGCACTGTGGCCAAAGGGATTTGAGCGAGAGTCAGCAGATTGTGGGACAGTGACTAGGAAGTATATGGGAGAAACTAATGGAATATAAGGGTATTTTAGGATTTTAGGAGGTTTGTTTGTACAGGTCTGTTTTGACATGAACTCCCAGTCTCTGGTCATAAGAATGTTCTTTCCTAATACAGGGAGGCCACCTTTATCCTGAGAAATTTTATGACCTGCTTTTGGGTAGAAAAGGGTCAGAGAGCCCTTTTTACCTACACCTGGTTTTTCTTAAGTACCTTCAACTCAAAATAATCAATATACCAAAGAGGCATATTTAGATGTGTGATGTTCTGACCTCTTGCATATCTTTCATTTTAATGTTATGGAAATTTTACATAGCACAAGTCAGAGAAGGAAATGAAGATTTTAAGCACATTTTCTAAGTTGTTAGCTGAATTTTTAATTTAAAAAAATTTAGTTGTTAAAAACTCAAAATTTTGACCATGATGTTTACTCACAGTGCAATATCGAATAACTTTCAAGAAACAAAATAAACTTTTTTTTGGCTTGGCACTTAACAAATTGTTCCATGAGGAAATAGTAAAATGCAAAGTTAAAGTAATTGGAATAAATCTTAATTTATAATTGCTTTATTGGTGCTATGCATCCTAATGAAGCTCTTAGCCATCTTATATTTTCTGGAAGGGAAAAGGAACATAATTAGTTATGTGAAATTATAGGATTTGTCAGACCACAGGACATATCTCATAAGTGAAGATATGACAGACTTCCAAAACAGTGACCTTACCATTATGCATGTTAAGAGCAATTGCATATTAAGAGCAATTGTAATCCATGAAAATTTTTGGCACCTAGTTAATGAAAAGTATTTTTATAGTTTTCATAAATTTATTCTTGATGTATTATTTTTAAATGTCCTAGAAATAAAAAATTGATTATCTTCTTAATCAACCTGATGATCTTAGAACTTATCTTCCACCATACCTCCAATGTGATTAACCTAATTGTAAAGCTATAATCTATGTTAAGTTTGGCTGCTTATTTTGAACGCATGAGGCACTTATAAATAGATGTTAAAGTGATTTGTTAAAGAAGTAGAAATAGAGAAAAAAAAAGTTGGTATCAAAGAAATCGTGTTTTATATTGACAAACCCATGTTTTTATTTTGTACGTTGCAGGTGTGAGTATACAATTCCTTTGTTCCCCTAGACCCGAGGAGCCCATTGAGCATGTTACCGCGTGTCTGCAGGCCTTGCACACCTTGCTAGATTCTCCTTATGCGAGAATCCACATTGCAGAAGATCAGGTATGGTCTTTTCCTGTAGGAAGGTAATTGTATGTTTTATTTTCATGATATTTATCTTAAGATCATTTTCTCATATATAAAATATTATATTGTAATTACTCAGGGTTTTGGTTTTATCTGAGACCCCATAATGAATGTGGGATGACCAGGCATAACTAGACTAGAGATAATCACTATACCTTCTTTGATTTATCCATCAGCAGACAAGAAAAACTAAAATCTTAAGAGATGACCTCACTCTCGATTTATGAGTCTACTAATAAAGAGCTGAAGTAATTTATAAGGCTATTAAAGAATTGATGCTACTTTTAAGTGTTTGAGGAAGTTTTCCCTCTCACTGAATGCAATTTTTTTTTTTTTTTGCACTGGCTCAAGTACTCATCTCAATTGGTTTAATGATTGACCTTTTCTAATTTCTGTGTGGGCTACTTAGAGGACTTCATTCATGTATAAGATGAATTTGATGTGCGAGGTAGTAAAAGGCTTAAAGTGAGTAGTGATGATTTGAAATAGTTGTTGAGATGAAGTGGAGAGAGACTGCCAGAAGTCCCCAGAATCTCTGGGAGACACCCCTTGGGTACTCAGTTGAGGTTGAAGATCAAAAACTTGCATGTCATTGGACTCTAACGATACTGCTTAGTTCAACTAGAGAAAAGAACTAGGAGAATGATCACTTTTAATACAAAATTATTTTATCATTTATCAATTATATAAATAATAAAGTATTTTGTCGACTGAAAATATGTTGAGATAAAATGTGACCGTATTTCAAGACCATGATAGTGTTTTTATCTGTTACATAGTCCTGATATGTTAACTTTAGCTACCACATTAATTTTTTACATGCATATTTTCTTAGATTTTAATAATATAAATTTATCCTTTGAAATGCCAATGAAGTGTATCTGTGTGGATTTATAACAGCTGATTGGTGTTGAGTTGCTGAGTGTTTTGCACCGCCTCTTACTGACCTGGAACCCACCCTCCGTGCAGCTGCTGGTTACTGGCGTTGTGCAGCAGATAGTAAGAGCTGCTCAGGATTATCTGCAAGAAAAAAGAAACACTCTAAGTAAGCACCAGAAATTACACCAAGTTTGACGTAGATCTTATTTGTACTCTCATTTTTTAAATATTAATGTCAGGGAGTTTTTTTTTTTTTAATAAAAAAGCTAATCACACATTGAGAAGCTTTGCAATCAACTTTGCTTTCATTAGAAAGAACCAAATGAAATTACTGATAGTCAACGATTTTTCACCTTCAAAAGTGTCAACTTCATAGGGTTACACCTAACATAAGTGTTACTCCTATTATGAAGTACATTCATAATAAAAATAACTAGTAAAATTTTTTCAAGTAAAAAATGGATTGTTTTTTACCTTTAAAGAGAGGTCAAAAAACAAAATTCTAATAAGGGAGATACTCATTCTGAGAAAGATGTATCAGATATTGTTAGACATTCTTCTGTAAGAATTTCTCAAATATATGTATTATGTTGTTTTATCTACTATTTCTTGTTATTGCTGGAAATTTCACCAAATTTTCTTTTGCCCAAGATGAAGATGACATGGAAAAAGAGTCCAGTCCTGTGTTAGGAGAAGGAGGTGACAGCGGTGGTCTTATTCCTGGAAAATCTCTTGTATTTGCAACTATGGAGCTGTTGATGTTCATTTTAGTACGGCACATGCCGCACCTCAGTACCAAGATGTCAGACTCCCCAAGTCACATAGCCACTAAAACTCGACTGTCAGAAGAGAGTGCTCGTTTGGTGGCAGCCACAGTTACCATACTGTCTGACTTACCATCCCTTTGCTCACCTGCTGGTACAGTATCAATCACTATTTGAAAGTGCATTACAAAGAGGAGCTTGCTTTTGATTTTAAGCAAGTCTCAGGTGTAAAAGGAGAAGTTGATTTTTAAAAAGGATTGTTTATATTTAGGAGCCCGTAAAGCTGTTAAAAAGCTAAAACCCATTATAGTCTTTTCAGATGTATTTCAGACAAAGATGGAAACAGACCTTGAGAGAGACAGGAGGGCGAGCAGACACACAGGTGGAATTACTAGACCTTTTCGTGCTGATCTGGTTGCCACTCTAGAGCAACAATGACAACCTAAAGAATGTCAAAGGAGAGTGACAACCAACTCTAAGGAGAAACTAAAGAAAGTGTAAATAATAACTAGCTGCAGTTACCTAAAGAACTACTGAATGGAAAAGTAGACGTCCCTGTTAATCTAGAAGGTGGAAATGGTGTTAACAGGAAACATAAAGATAAATTTCAGCTCAACATAAGCCCACAGATGTGAAAATAATGATTTCTCCATGGCTGAAGGCAGAATGCAGTGACAGAATGGGAGAATAGTGAAGGGAGTCTCATTAAGTGGGAGGCTGAATTCCATGACCTTGAAGCTCTTTTGGCTACAAGTTTTAGAATTCTGTCATGTCTTTTTTTTTTTTTTTTTTAATCCTCACTTGGGGATATTTTTATTGGTTTTAGAGGGGAAGGGAGGGAAAGAGGGAGGGAGAGAGAGAAAGATACATTGAGCTGAGAGAGAAATATCAATTTGTTGGCTCCTGTTTACACCCTATCCAGGGATCGAATCTGCAAGCTGATTGGGAATTGAACCCACAACCTTTTGGTTACAGATGATGCTCCAACCAAGTCTCTTGGCCAGGGCAGATTCTGTTATTTCTTGTTTGTTTACCTATATAGTATCATTTACCTGGCTTGGTTAGGCTAACTTTTGTACACTGATGATTGATTACACATCTTAGAATTGCTGTAAGATTCACCAAGTTACTCAGGTATTTTTCAAAGTATGGATATGGTAGTGTTTTCCTTCTCTTTCCTATCTTCCTTTCTTAATTTCATTATGAAGGGCATGAAATAGTAAATAAATAAAATACTAGAAATAATAAAAACAAGGCTAGTTGGAAAATAAAAATACTGTCTTTTTGAAATAAATTGCCACTTTTCTTTTTCAAACATTGAACTATGGTAATAGGAATGCAATAAATTTTGTATAAAAAAAGAAAAGAAATAATACTAAACCACAATTGATTATAAAAAATACAAACAATTGAAACAACTAAAATATGGGAACTAAAGTAGCCACGAGTTAACTTGATTTGTTTTTATTTCAGGATGTATGACAATTCTGCCCACCATTCTGTTTTTAATTGCAAGAATATTGAAAGACACAGCAATAAAGTCTGCAGATAATCAGGTTCCTCTACCAGTTAGTGCAGCTCTTCAAGGGATTAAAAATATTGTGACACTTTCAATGGCCAAAACTGAGGCTATTCAAAAACAGTGGACAGCTCTCATTCGTAGCACCCTTGCATGCATTTTGGAATATTCGCAACCAGGTAACCAACCTAGTCAAAGAATGAAAAGTTTAATCTATAGGCCATCTGTTCTCGCGTAACTAACTAATTGAATGAGCTTGTGAGGAAACTGCTCCATAACACTGAATTAACTAAGAGGAGTGTTTTAGTCACATCTTTCAGATACGAACTTTAGTACCCTTTCTGGATATTGACTCTAAGCCTTTGTCTTAGAACTTAAATACATGTTGGGAGGTTTGATATGACCCCATTATTTCCTGAGTACTTACTTTCTGGCTCTAAGATATAGCAGACTAATCCTGTATTATTTCTGCTATTGAATTCACAATTTAAAAATAAAATGTTAATTTTCTAACAAAAATAATTGCTTTCAGTGTTCCAAACTCTAAATTAGAAATTGTTCTTATTTCACCTAGAGTAATATTCCTACTGTGGAGTTCTCAAGGTTTTAATATGTATGGTTAAGGTTATTGTAAGTTGGTTGAATCCTTTGAATTTTACGTTACTTTTTTTCTTTATGTTAAGTTAATGGACTTCTCAACTATTGTCTCATACCCTCATTATAAGATATAGAATGTTGATAAGTACAACTGTAGAAGAAATAGTAATCATAAAATAAGTTGTCTTTTACGTTTAGAGGTATTGTTCTTTACAATAAATGTACATATTGCCTGTCTCTCTAATTACGTACTATATTTCCATTAGGTAAAATTGTATTTATTCCTGAATAAATGATTGAAATAGCAAGAAATTCTCTTTAAAAAATGAGAATATTATCTTCAGGAAATTTGCAAGATTTTTTTTTTTTTTTTTTACTTATAGTGTGGAGAATTTATAGAATTTCACATGTACTGAATAGGAAAGTGCTATCACTAAGAAAAATCTGGATTTTTAAATTACTTAGAATATCTTATCAAAATCATTTAACTTTGTTGGAAGAAGAGTATTTGGATATGTTTAATTAATCTAAACTCAAAAAAAATTAAATCATTTTTAAGTAACTTTATATTTCCATATTATCTTTTTATCTTTCATACTGAAATAAGCTTTTTATTTATTTATTTTTAAAGATTGTATTCATTATTGTTAGAGAAAAAGGCCAGGAGAGAGGAAGAAAGGGAGAGAAACATCAATGTATGGTTGCCTTTCACCTACCTCCAACTATGGACCTGGCTGGAGACCTGGCTTGCAACCTGGTTATGTGCTCTGGCTGGGAATCGAACCAGCGACCTTTGGGTTCACAGACTGGCGCCTATGCCCTGAGCCACCAGCCAGGGCTTTAAATAAGCTTTTTATATGAGTTCTTATTAGTAATTATGCCCAAATTTTTTTCAATTAATGTTGTATCAACTAGAAAGAAAATGAAAAAATTGAATATAGAACTTCTAATAAAGTATCTACTATTTTCTCAATAGTAGATGAGTTCTATTCCTATTCATAATTATTTATGGACTATATTAAACTGAGGCATACACTGTATTAAATGTTGCTAAGGAGAGAGAGGGTTATTGTTCAAGATTAAAATTCCAAAGCATTTTATAAACTGCACATTGCTTTCATTTTTCATATATTTCAATATTTCATTATTCATCTATTTCAGAAGACTCCGTGCCCATGCCTGATGAAGTAAGCATGCTGACAGCAATTGCACTCTTCCTGTGGTCTGCTAGTAGTGAAATAATAGGAGTCCAGTCATTACAGAATGGCTGCATGCACAGATTTAAAAATGCGTTAAATTCATGTGACCCATGGGTAAGTTGTACTTAAAACAAGCATAGAGGTAAATATTCTGCTTTATCAGGAAAATTTCAGGTTAATTCATTAAGATGTATCATATAGCATGTGAAAACCTAAGTATTTGCCCTATGGCTTTAAATAGAAACACTTGAAAAGATCAGAAGGTTTAGACACTAAAAGGGACTGATGTGTATGTTATTTACAGATGCAAACATTCTCCAGTATCGAAAATACTTGGTTAATTCTGGCCTATGTTGACAGAGATTTTATATGAGTCTATGACTATATGTTTCACTGTTTACTTAATGACACCAAAGGCATTAAAAGATAAATTTAGTACATGTTTTTTTTTTTTAAGATTTTTTTTTTTTAATCACTGTTTGGAGAGAGGGGAAGGGAGAGAAGCAGAGAGGGAGAGAGACATCAATGTATGGTTGCCTTTCACCTGCCTCCAGCTACAGACCTGGCTGGAGACCTGGCTTGCAACCTCATTATATGCCCTGGCTGGGGAATCGAACCAGCGACCTTTGGGTTTGCAGGCCGGCACCTTATCTACTGTGCCACCAGCCAGGGCTAGTATGTGTTTTAATGAGTTAACTGGAAACTCTATAGTTTTTTTAGGAAACAAGTTTTATTATTTTATAATGGCAAAGTCTTAACTAATGTTTCTCAAACCTGATACACATCTGAAATAACTCAGTTTAGTAATATGATCCCAGACTTTACTACTGTGTTTTTGAATCAGAGATCTGTATTTTAACCCCTCACCCCCACCCTGGGGATTTATTTCCAGCAGGGTTTGGCATCTTCTTTTCTCTGAAGTGCTGAAACAGTTTGATTCCACTGTTTGTCCATATGTTAATAGACCTTCCTTTTTATTTTTTAAAATTAATCTGAAGTATTTCTAATCTAAAATGGAGCCAAGGAGACCTTACTTTCCAGGCCTGGAAAACTTAAAGTGCCATAAGTGGTTTTTTCCAGGGAATTCAAATGAATTTGGGGTATCTAAGCAATGTATTTTTTAAAAGATTTTCTTTATTATTTTTAGAGAGAGGGGAAGGAAGAGAGGCAGAGAGGAAGAGAGACATCAATGAATGGTTGCCTTTCACCTGCCTCCAGCTACAGACCTGGCTTACAACCTGGTTGTGTGCCCTGGCTGAGAATTGAACCAGCAACCTTTGGGTTCACTGTATTTTTATAGCTTTGTTTGACATTAAATAGGTTAAAGTGAGAAGGACAATTGTAAATTAAAGAATTAAAAAGCAGATATTAAAACTTACGGTGTTTAGCTATTCCCACATTATTGAAATATATAAGTTATATAAGTATGGTAATTTGGCAGATGATCTATAGATATTTATTTGATTAATTTATTTTCAGTTCATTTTATCTGGTTAGCTTATTAGCAGTCTCATTATTCCACTAAATTCTGTAAGTGGAAAGTGGCATTAATTGGTTCTGCATTTCTGTTTTCATTCTGCATTGTCACATCTTTTCAGCATATATTAAGATGCAATGTGATTGTTCAGCAAATAAGTATCACACATGTTAAATAATATGATTTTCTTATATAGGTTCAAGCCAAATGTTACCAGCTTCTTCTCTCAGTCTTCCAACATTCCAACCGTGCCCTTTCAACTCCCTATATCCATTCATTAGCTCCAATAGTGGTTGAAAAGCTAAAAGCTATTGAAAGAAACAGACCAGCCAGTAACACAGAGCTTTTAGCTGTTCAAGAAGGAATCAAAGTTCTTGAGACATTGGTTGCTCTTGGGGAAGAACAGAACAGTAAGTATTTTCCTGTAAAAGCCACTAGTCTGAAGTGAAGATCTGTGTTATGTAAATCTTATTTGATATTAGACACAGTCTATTACAACAGTAAAACTAACCTAAGACTAATGCTATGCAAAAACCAAAGATAAATAATAAATATTTAGTAAAGATAAACTAAATATCAATGGAATATGGTAACAATTAGGGTATAATCAAATAAATGTATGTATAAGATATTTAATTTTTTTTAATGCTAGTTGCTTACTTAAAAGTTTTGCTATAGTACAAAATTTTTGTATTCTGAGTGAAGAGTCCATTAAAAATATGAAGAAACCTTGATGATGCTTTGGTATATACCACTAATAATACTGCAATATATATTTATTTACTTATATATTTACTGTATGTAGTATTGTTATACCACAATATGTAGTTATATAAAATAGTAATAATATGATTCCAAGAGGGTTCAGGTTTTAAACTTTAATCACTCAACTTTTCCAAATTAGTTACAAATGTTAATTTTTATTTTTAACTTTACAGTAACCATTATAGAAGCTGGCAATGAATTTTTTTCTACTCAACATGACCAAGGTTACAAACTAAAAATACTGAATTAGACTTGACTAATAACTCTTCTCCACCATCTTATTCAGTTGATTACTCAAAGTTTGTCAATCTTTTTTTGAAACTTGTCTAGAATTCAAGAGAAACCTGTTTCCTATTCTTGTAGATAGATAATTATAATAGTTTATTAGCAGATATTCCTGTCAGCTATATCTAGAACAATTTTTCTCTCCCTTGTTTAAAATTTGAATAATTTTCTCTTGCATTATTGCATTAAGTTTAAACATCTTTGATTGGTTTTCAAAACTTATCCTGTTCCCCAATGTGTGTACCTACTTACCTGACCAGTCCAATTTTCTCCATTTATTTTAGCCCCTGTGCAAAATGTTGATTCCATTTTCACTCCATTTAGGTTATGTCCTTCTCCTGCCTTTTTAGATAAATCTACTTAACCTACCATCAGATCTCAGTTCTTCGAATGTTGCCAGGCTGCTCAGCCACACTGATTTTTCCCTTCATACAGTTTCTCTGACAGTTGTAATCCACCTAATGTTATGGCCTTGTTATCTTAAAATAATCACTAAAACTATGAAGTCCTAAAGTATTACTCAGCTGTGTGTTTTTATGAATTCAGTGTCTCGAATGCTAACTATAGGTTTTAGCACATAGTTCTCTAGTTGTTCTATGTGCTGTATACGTACGCTCTTAACTCAGTAATGAAAGCATTAGGCAGAGATGAATTATATATTTCCTAAAATGCCTGGCACATTTCCAGGTATTTGATGGGTTCTTAATTTATAATAGATTTTTTCCAATTAATTATATTTTAACTATTAAAACCAAAAGCATCCTTTCAATCTGCCATTGAAAAACTCATCTGTTTTAGTAAGCACAATGTACACAAGATAATTTCATATTTATTTGATAATTTATTGTTATATTTTTATTATAAAAGTCAGTCATTATTGTGTAATACTACTATCATTCTTTGTGAGGGAATATGAGCTAAATCTGACTGATTGGAGGACTTGCACGGGACTTTTAAAATGTCAGGTTATCTGCTGAAATTTTAACATGGAAAAAATTCAGTTAGTTAAAAACTTCTGAATGGTTTCCAAGAGAAAAGGTGAGCATATGTTTATTCACTCATTCAACAAATAGTTATTGACTTTCTTACCGTTTTCTAGGTACTGTTCTAGACATTGATGATTCAGCATGAAATAAAGCACAGAGCTCTCATGGAGCTTACATTCTAGAGGGAAGACACAGACAATGAACACTTTCCCCCTCTTAGATATATCTTAATCTACTCTCTCTCTATACACACACACACACACACACACACACATATATATGTCCAGTTTATACACACATGTATGTATAGATATATCTCTGCATAATTTTACACAGAGGTGAAAATAGCTATAACTATATTAATTTTAGATATAGAGATAATAGTGAGATGCAGAAATGACTAGCAGTTGTGGAGAAAAAGTGCAGCAGGGAAAGAGGAAGCTCAGGGCCGGAGTGGGGTTGGGGTTCTGGAAAGGCCCCACTGATGATTATCTCTCTCTTTGATGACATCAATGAGTGTTATATCCCACATTCTGTATCAGATGTTTCCTGCTCCCCTACAACCTTGGCTTTAACTCTATGTATTGCCATTCTGCCAAAATTAACATTACTGAAAGGTGGAGAAAGAATTATCCTCAATGTTGATTATGAGGTACACACACATAAGATGACCTATTTTTTTTTTTAAGAAAAATAAAGCTTTAGTGAAATTTATATTCCAGGATGGAGTTGTTAATATGGAGAGACAGAGAGACTAGTAAAGAGGATTAAGCCTCCAGTGAATCTATTATTTAGGGTTTAGGGTTTGCTGGTCAGGCGTAGGTTCTTGTTTTTAATCCTAGTATTTATGTAGTCTTTTATTTTTGAAAGATTTTTTCCCTCACTTACTGTGGGTTTTGAGAATGATGAAATAGGAACGAGCTGTATTTCTATTTTAAAGAGAAGGAAATATCTTCTTGTAGTTAAATAATAATAAATAGATGCTGTTCATGTTCTTGTTCCTCACTCTGACCTCCCTATTCTGAATTACCTTTAAGTATTTCACAGTCTTACTCTCAAAATACATTCTAATAGATGGCCACTGTAAATGGTTTATTTTTTTAAATCTTTTAAGCATTGCTTTTAAAATTAGAAAGCATATATGTAAAATATACGAAGTTTGTCCCGAAAATATTGACAGAGTAAACTTTTAATTATACTGACATTGGCTTGATACTTTAGGGACAGAACTAGTATATTCTAACAAATGTGGTTTCCAACCCTAACATGGCTGGGGCATTCAGTAAATAAATATTTAATATTAATTATGAGTTATCATTGAGGTCTAAAGTAGATTATGCATGTTTACTTTTATTATAGTTCAAACTGCTGCGTCTATTCTTAAAAATAAAGTTTACTGTCATGTTCAGATTCATGATCATCATCACACTAACTGTTATTTGCAGGAGTCCAGTTACTTGCTCTTCTGGTTCCCACTTTGATCTCTTACCTGCTGGATGAAAATTCTTTTGCCTCAGCAAACACAGCCAGCAAAGATCTTCATGAGTTTGCACTGCAGAATTTAATGCACATTGGGCCTCTATACCCTCACGCTTTCAAGACGGTAATGGGAGCCGCGCCCGAGCTGAAGGCGCGCCTGGAAACCGCGGTGCGAGCCAGCCAAGCCAGCCACGCCAAAGCAGCTGCCCGGCCGCGCGCCCCTGCCCTGCCCTCGGCACCTACCATTAAGCTGAAAACCAGTTTCTTTTAACTCGCCGTTCCACTCACTTTTATTTGTTTTGTTGACCAGAGCTGATTAGGGATAGCACAGACTCATCCCAGACTGGAGGTTTTGCTTTATTTGTATATTGGTGTTACACGTTTCCAGGTAGGTTAGGTGGGATAACGCTCATGCTGCTTTCTGGTTTTGAAGGAGTGGTTTTGTTTTTATCATGTGCTGAATGTGCTTTCACTTTTCTCCTAATAGTGTTTCTCTTTTATTCATTAATTTATTTTTTAAACGCTGAGCCAGACCTTAAGTTTAAATGTTAAAATCAATTGTATCATGTAATTGGGTTGATCATTGATATTGTCAGAAAAAGTAGGTCAGATTCAGCATCTCTCATGAAAAATTTAATTGAAAAACAGCAGAATTTAAATTTTCAAATTAGCAAAATAATGTAAAATGTCTGTTTGGTAGTGTATATAATATGAATAAAGTCCCATTTTCTTAGCATTTCTCAAAATGTCCTTACCTTTCTCATAGATCATTTTACTTTCATATTAGATTACTAAATTATGCTTGTATATTTTAATTGTTAACTAAATTAAAACTTTCATTTAAGTTCCATTAAAATATTTCAGTTGTGGAATAACAGTCTGCTTTTCTTTTAATGGCTAAAATTTGGCCTTTGTTATATTTTTTAATTACAGAGCCTCCAGTTCTGGTTTATGATGGTTAGTTTCACTCATCATTTATTTATTGTGTATCCATTGTGGGTAAAGACATCAAGCTAAGTGCTGCAGGGTATACAAAAATGAAGTAGTCATTATTACACTTATGCCCATGTCCAATGCAATGGCAATTTTTTCCTATCGAGTAGATAGTTGATGAAATCAATGTTTGCCACAGTGTTTAGCAAATTTTAAACACAAAGTTTTACAGATATTACATTGACTGTATTATCAAAAGCAAGTCATCTTTTTGAACATTTCAAATGCACACCTATTTATCATCTGCTACCTTCTCTGTATTTTCTCATACCCTCCCTCACCAATTGACAGCTCATGACTCCTTGCCTTTCTTCCTTCTTCAGTCTTTCAGACCTCAGATATGTGCTTTCTGTGACCTGTTTCTCCCTGACTTATATTTCTGCAGGATTGTTTTTCATTTCTGACTTGTTTTTCTAAAGTTATTCTCCTTTTTTTTGAAACAGTTTTAATGAGTTTTAATTCTCATACCATACAATTCATCCATTGAAAATATATAATTCATTAGTTTTCAGCACATACACAGAGTAATACAACCATTGCCAAAAACAATTTGAAACATTTTCACGACTCCAAAAAGAAATGCCCTGCACTTGAGCTGTCATCCCACAACATTTCCATTTCTCCATAACCTTACAGAACACTAATCTACTTTGTTTCTATTGATCCTTCTATTATGAACATTTCATACAAATGAGATCATATAATACATGATCTTTTGTGACTAGCTTCTTAACTTACATAATGTTTTTTAAGGTTTATCCATGTGGTAGTGTATACATCAGTACTTTATCACTTTTTATGGCTGAATAACATTCCATTGTCCGAATGCTACATTTTATTTTTTCAATAGTTGATGAACATTTGGGTTGTTTTCACCTTTTGCCTGTTATGATTAATACCGCTGTGAACAATTGTTTACAAGTTTTGGGATAGACATATGTTTTCATCCTAGGACTGGACTTCGCTAATCAATGGTAACTGTTCAGCTTATTAAGGAATTGCCAGGCTGTTTTCCCATGCCTTGTTTCTTGCAGACATAAAACCTTTTCACTCACCTATTAATAAAATGTGTTTATTTCTGCCTTGGGTATTTTCCTCTGTTCTGGTATTCCCCAGATTTTTTCTATAATTTCAGCTTTGCAGTAGAATCTTTGTTTCCCTCTTTGCAGTAGACTGCATCATGCACTGGCAATGATTCAGTTATTTTTCTTCTCCCTCTCTTCCATAGTCTTTTTCTTTCTCTCCTCATCCTTGTCAGTACATCTTTATACTTTCTGTAAACTATTCTGTACCGTTTACTTCATTTTCTAATATTTATATCTATAAAATATTTGTTGGAAGAGTTGTATTTTTTTAATTTGTTTCATTGTACAACCCATGGATTTTCTCGACCCAAGTAAGCATATTTATTTGATTAAGACCTTCCCGTATCAAGGAGCTAAAAGGAAAAGCATCATGACAGCCAGTGGATTCTTTCAGAAGCTTTCTTGAAGCAGTCTCAATATATAAGAAATAAAGTATGTTTTTTTTGGTTTACAGATTTTTGTTGATAATATTATAGAGCAGTTGAATTCTCAATTTAATTGGAGAGAAGGAAACTCTGAAATCAAGTGTCCCTGTTCTAAATACATTCTACCCTCAGGAATAGAATGTTGGACAGCCTAAACCTCTGGGGGCTTCAGCTTCTCAATCTATCAAATGAGAGGAACATTTACAAAGTATTCCCTCTTTGATCTTTTGCACATCTGAAAAAGTACATACGTCAATCAATTTACCCTGCCCCACCTTTTTAATTAAGAGAATGAATCTTGGCCACTCTTAATATCAGCACATTGTATTACTTAGTCTGATAAGTAGTTTTTACATATATATAAAATTGCTGTCACAGTATGACCATAAATACATTACATCCAAACAACAGTTAAAATATTACAGACTATCACTTTCAGGAAGAGCTGCCATTTCTGTTGTATGTCAGGCACTGCTAGAATTTTATATCCCTTCTTTTTATTCAGACAATGCTAAAGGATGGATATGATTAGCCCACTTTTCAAAATGCATTTAATTATATGAATTACTATGCTTCACATTTTCTTCATTCTTAATTGGAATTTTTAGTTTGGTGCCAGAAATGGCAAGAGTACAGCTATAAATACATTTCTTGCCTTAATGCTTTGCATCAGATGCTTTCTTTTTAAAACCTGATTTAATCATTACAAATCCATTTAAAATTCTAAGAGCTTATGACATTATGGTTTTATGGACTTGACAAAATTTTACTTAAATGGGAACTGCATATCTTAATCATAATTTAGAAAAATCCTGAACTAAATCACTAAACAAATGTAAGAACTAGGCAGGCACAAGTGACCAGTACACTATTGTCTCTCTTCCCTCTTGAGATCTTATTCACAGCTTGGTCCCCTAGCCACATTATCTGTCACTTTTTGCCATTGAAACTCAGAGGTTTTCATTTCAGGCATTGTTTTCCTCATACACATACCATATATTTCTGTTTTTTCTTTTCCCTCTTAACTTTCAATGTGAGCTAAAAGAATCTATGAAAATTTAAGTAAGCTTTTATGGCCTTTCCAACTTTTCACTTCTGATTATTTATCTTCTCTTTAAATCTCTTCCTTTTAAAATTTATTTTTTATTATGGCTACTTCATAGTAAATGTACCATTAATTGACTTAGCTATTATCCCATGCTTGGGTACTTGGTTTCTTGTTTTTTCATTTTATTTTATTTTTTAAAAGATTTTATTTACTTTTAGAGAGAGGGAAAGGAGGAGGAAAAGAGAGAGAAATATCTTTATGCAAGAGATACATTGATCAGTTGCCTCTCACACGCCTCCAACTGGAGACCTGGTCCAAAACCCAGGCATGTGCCCTGACTGAGAATAGAACCAGTGACCTTTCAGTTCACAGGCCTGTGCTCAATTCACTGAGCCACACCAGCCAAGGATATTTTTTCCATTTTTATTATAATGCTGCATTTGATGTTTTAAAAAGGAAAACTTGCAGGTTATTTCCTGGGATAGTTTCTTAAAGAGGATATAAAAATATGACTGGTTTGAATTTTCACATACATTGCTTATCTTAGAAAGTGGTGCTTTTTGAAATGACAGATGGGAAATGAAACTGGGTCCTTCCCAATTTCTAAGAAAATGCTTGGGAGTGCCCTTAAATCTCCACAAATATTTTGATATACCTAAACATTTTTTAAATTGGCATTTTAGTTGACTCTGAAGCATTATGAAGATCTTAGACTCAGCGGAGTTGGGCTGTTGTATTAGTGAAAATATGCTTGTTTAAAATGAGGAAGGTGACAGTCCTCTACACACTGTGGGACATACGTATATACATGTAGTGGGTAGCTTAGTGAGTTTAAGGATCACCGGTTAATGCTATGTGTCAAGGGCAAAGACAGACTGGTGTGTATCCAAAAAGTGATACAGAGCAATTGAGGGTAAAAAAGGGTAATATGATCATTAATCTTCAGATAGGAGGACCTGTTAGCAGACTGCACCAACCGGGTCAATGTTTTAAATAAGCAGGTTGCAATCAAAGTTAAAAGAATTTTCTGAGAGAGCTATTTAAAGATAATTGTTTTATGACAGTGCATTTCTTGTCACAAGAAGAACTTGAATTCCTCTTTGTCAAAGACTTTGTGGTAAGATTCTCTAATGCCATCTTTTATCCATCCGTTGGAGGATATTTATGGGACACCTAGTATATGCCAGGCATTGGGAGTACAATAGTGAACAATCAAGCAAAGAATCAGCCATCTGTTTGCATTCTGCCTGCAAAGAGAAAATAACCACAAGTTTGTGATAAGTAGGCAGGGATAGTATGAATTACGGTGTGGTGGGGAATAATAGGCAGAAATTCCTTCATAGGATTGTCTGGAGCCCTAGTCGCTTCAGACTTGCCTGTGTGACTCTCACTCATTAGTTGTCTCAAAAGTTCCTCAAACTCAATTTATAGTTGAACTCTTCACCTCCTTACCTAACACCTGCTTCTCAACTCATAATGCCCCACAAACTGCCACATGTAAACCCTAGCTTCATCCATGACTTCCCTCACTATGCTTAGTGCATCTCCACGTTTCCCTCCACGGTCATTATTGCCGCTATGTCCTAATCCCAATCAAGAAATTTGACTCCAGTGGCGTTTGGTGCAGATGGTTGGGTCAGTTCACCTGGGCTGGAATTTGGCTCGATCCCAAGCTAGGCAACCTAGGGCAAGTCACTTGTTCTGTTTGGGCCTGTTTCTGCATCTGTAAAATGGGAACAATAACAATACCTATCCCAGAGAGTAGCTGTGGCTTAAAGGAGTTGATACTTGTAAAGGATTTTAAAGTAGTGCCTCACCTTGAGAAAACAATTTAGAAATGTTGACTAATACTGCATTTCCCCCGTAAAAACTGAAATGATCTTTATATGTTCAAATCTGATACCTTGCAGAAAATTTGTCAGTTGGTTACCTTACCATAAAGACCAGTTCCTTTAGGTGACCCTCAAGCTGCCCTGCATTTTATTTCATCGGATCTGATGGCCATTTGTTGTGTCCCTATCTGTCACATGAAGGTAACGTTAGTATTTACCTCATGGAGCATTGTAAAGATCCAGTTAATGCATATAAAATGCGTTATTTTAATTATGTGCTCAGTAAGTACTGGCCATAAAAATAATTATTACTTTCCTCTTTATTGTTAGCTATGTTGCACTTTTCAAGTTATCAAATGCAATATGTACTTTTTCTATAGCTCCATTCTACCCTTTTCTAGCTAATTTATACTCTTCACATTAAATCTGATTACATTCTCATAAAAATGTTGCAGCATTAGTTTGGTTATTGCCATAAACTAAAAGTTACACTTTAAATGATCTTTTGCTCCTGTAACGAAAATGTGTGTATTGGCTTTTTAATCTTGAATACTCTTTAGTTATAATGTTACACATTATGAGCTCTTGTGAAAGTGTCTATGAGCTGGTTCAAACCACTCCTCTTGTTACTTCATGTCCTAGAGCCAGGGGAAACCTGGGAAAGGAGATAACATGGAGAACGGTAGAACTTTCCATTACAGAGAACTACTGCAAGCGCTAAAATTAACATAGCGTGAACTACACACAGTAGGCTATGGAGGGCCTGCAGACTAGAGGGAGGGAAACATGCAAAATAAGTGAAATCTTGTTTGAAAAAGTTCACAAAACATGGGTCTGCAAAATTTAAAAATGTGCTGGACCTCCTCAACCTGATTCAGTCTTCTTGCTTTTCTGGCACGAAGCCTAGATTCCACCCACACCCCCACCCCCTCCACTCCAACCCCATACCCAACACACACACACACCCCGTGTCTGTTTGTTTGTTTATCTTTATTTTATTTTTTAAAATATTTTTATTTATTATTTCCAGGGAGAGAGGAAGGGAGAGAGGCAGAGAAGGAGAGAAACACCAATGTGTGGTTGCCTTTCACCTGCCTCCAGCTAAGGACCTGGCTGGAGACCTGGCTTGCAACCTGGTTATGTGCCCTGGCTGGGAATCGAACCAGCGACCTCTGGGTTAGCAGACCGGCACCTTATCCATTATGCCACCAGCCAGGGCCTATCTTTATTTTTTAAAAATACCACATTTGAATTATTTTGAAAAATGAGTTAATTTATGTTAAAAGACTATCAGAGGGAAATTGGAGGGGGTGATATCCTGAGCAGTTCAAGACAAAATGAATATTGGTGTTTTCTTCTGAAAGAAGGTTCCATATGCAAACAAATACATCTATTGCATAATGGCTGGAATAGAAAGCATATAAAAACATTCTCATCTTTCCCAACCCCAGTTATTTTTATGCATGGAGATTATATTGTTTGAAAATTAAGCTGCTGCCTTAGAAATGGGGGTCCATGGTTTCTGCTTTTGTTTTTAGTAGGAACAGAAATCTGTTGGGTAGAGCTTTCATTCTCTTGATATTTCAGAGAAAGTGAAAGAAGCAAGGGGTGAAGTGGATGGGGAGAAAGGAAGAGAATGTTCAAAACCAAGTCACCTAGAATCTCAAATTGTTCCCCATCAGTATTCCAAGAGAAGTCTTGGGGAAGCTTCGGAGCACTGTTTCATTTTTGTGTCCCCCTGTGTTAGATATTTAGATTTATAAAGCTATCCTGACTTTAGATTTTAAGTATTTACCACTCTAAATATTAGCTGCCACTATATTAAGATCAATTTTAATTTCAAAATTAAATTTTGCTTAAATTTATTTAAATAAATGTTCAAATACTTAATTGTAAAATTAAAATAAGGCAACTCTAATTTCAACCATATTCTTCCAAAAGAAAATAGTAGTAGTAATAATAAAAAATAGAAGCTATTTTTCCATCCTCTCACAAGACTGTGATGTAGATTTCTTTTTTTTGTTAGTTTTGTTATTTTTTTTTAAATTTTATTTATTATTTTTAGAGAGAGGGAATGGGAGAGAGGCAGAGAGGGAGAGAAACATCAATGTATGGTTGCCTTTCACCTGCCTCTAGCTACAGACTTGGCTGGAGACCTGGCTTGCAACCTGGTTATGTGCCCTGGCTGGGAATCAAACCAGTGACCTTTGGGTTCGCAGGCTAGTGCCTTATCCACTGTGTTACCAGCCAGGACTCCTTTTTTTTTTTTTTTAAGATTTTATTTCATTATTTTTAGAAGGAGGGGAAGGGAGAGAGGCAAACAGGGAGAGACACATCAATGTATGGTTGCTTTTCACCTGCCTCCAGCCACAAACCTGACTGGAGACCTGGTTTGCAACCTTGTTATGTGCCCTGGCTGGGGAATCGAACCTGCGACCTTTGTGTTCGCAGGCTGGCACCTTATCCACTGTGCTACCAGCCAGTTTTTTTTTTGTTTTTTTTTTTTTTTTTTTTTTTTAAGATTTTATTTTTAGGGAGAAGGGCAGGGAGGAAGAAAGGAAAAGAAACATCAATGTATGGTTGCCTTTCACCTGCCCCCAGCTAGGGACCTGACTGGAGACCTGGCTTGCAACCTATTTGCCCTGACTAGGAATCAAACCAGCAACCCTTGGGTTCACAGGCCGGCACCTATCCACTGAGCCACACCAGCCAGGGTAGGTTTAATTATTGAACTCCAAGAAGAAATTCTGAAATAGAATCACTTCACTTCCAAACTTGTGATTGGCTATATGCCCAACCCAGTTCTGAATAGGAGGCAGATTTGGAGGCTGAGGAACCATAGGGGTGGGGACAAGCCCTATGAAGCAGGGTAGGGAGAAAGGAGAGATGAGAGAAATTAGGAAGTGTGTAGAAGATGGATGATAAACAGTGGGCTATTGCTCATTCCTCTTCCCCAAAGTTCCATTCAGCCTAGCTTCTCGCCAAATTATCCACTCTTCTTTTTCTTTTTTTTTTCCTTGGCAGAATTCCAAAAGAACCATCCAGTTCAACTTGAAGCCTTTTCTTGGAGAAGTTAGAGACCCAAATAACAGGTCACCAGGAACTTTTTATTTTATTTTTTAAAATAATCACTCATTTTAATAAAATACATAAAAAAGAGAACCAGTGAATTATTTGTATCTGGTAGGATTATAATCACCACCCCACAAAGCACACACATAAAACCCAAAAACAGCAAACATTCCAGTTATTTAAATAACATTAGCATTTTACAATTTTTCACTTCAAACTGGGTACAGTGATATATAAATCAATATTTTAACAGCTTCTCTCTGTGCTTGGAAAGGACACTTTTTGGTGCCACTGGCTTTATTAATTATAAAACAGAACAATCATGAAATCAGCAACACCTTGAGGCCTGAGGCTGAGCGGTTGGGCATAGACATTATTTTTCAAAAAATTATTTTAACTCTGCTGAATTAAAGTTCTGAATAGAGAATGATAAAGGAAAAAGAACAATTACTGAGCCCCTAGTATTTAAATTTTACATGTGTTATTTCAGTTAGTCTTATAAACTCTTATGATAAAAGCTATCATTCAGCATATATCAGTATGTCTGGCACCATGCTAGAAATTTACATTGCTTCTCTCATTTAATTTTTACAATGACTTTACAAGGTAAATATTATGCTCATATTAAAAATGAAAGAACTGCAGCAGAAAAAGGCTAATCCATTTGTCCAAGATTCCCAGATGTGGCAAACCGTAGAGTGGGGGATAAAATTTAGGTTTAACTAATTATAAATGTCATGCCCTTCCCAGTTATTTTTTTAATTTTTAAATTTTATTGTTGTTGTATTACATCCATCCCCTTTTTGCTCCCCTCTGTCCCCCTCCCCACCCACCCATTCCCCCCAAAGTCAATCCCACCTGTTGTCCATGTCCATGGTTCCTTTATACTAGGTTCTTGTCTAAGCTGCTCCCCTTTCTATTACTTTTTTAGAATACTTTTTTTCAACTTCATATTTTTGCTATAGTTCCTGCACACACATTGAGAGGGGGCTTCTGGAGTGCCTGCAATGTTCTGTTTCATGATCTGGATGGTGATTTCATGGAATAGTTTAGTTTGTAACTTCACTGAGGTGTTCACTTACCACTTGTGAGCTTTTCTATATATGAGATCTGTCCAGACAAAGTCCAGCCATTATTACTATAATGAGAATGGATTGTGTGACATTGATATAACCTGGCAGCCAAGAAGAGTGGATTGGAATGCACGTTTATGAACAATGAGGACTTCATTGCACTAGTTGGCGGTGTTGGTACATGCCATTGAGTGAGCATGTGTACTGTGTGGCTTTCACATTCAAAATGACTGAGCGATGAATCTGCATAAAATTTTGTGTTAAGCTCAAACAGTCCTCCACAGAAACTATTCAGATGATTCAGAAGACCGCAGCTATAGACAAATGGTGGTCGGTGGCTTCATCATGACAGTATGCCCGCTTATGCATCTCGACTCATACAGAGTTTTTTGTGAGACATTAAGTCACCCGTGTGACTCAGCCCCTCTACGCCCAGATTTGGTGCCCTGCAACTTCTGGCTTTTCCCACAACTAAAATCATTCATCAGATCGTTGATGAGACTCAGAAAAATATGACAGAGCAACTAGTGGTGATGGGAGAACTGTGTGAGGTTCCAAGGTGCCTATTTTGAAGAAGACTGAGGTTATCATTGCCCTGTGCACAATACTTCTTGTATCTTCTTCAATAAATATCTCTATTTTTTATATTATATGACTGGATACCTTCTGGACAGACCTTATATGCAATAAAGTGTATACTTAAAAAATATTATTTAGCCCTGGTTGGTAGCACTGTGGATAAGGCACTGGCCTGCAAACCCAAAGGTCGCTGGTTCAATTCCCAGCCAGGGCACATAACCAGGTTGCAAGCCAGGTCTCCAGCCAGCTCCATAGCTGGAGGCAGGTGAAAGGCAACCATACATTGGTGTTTTTCTCCCTCTCTGCCTCTCTCCCTTCCTCGCTCTGGAAATAATAAATAAAATCTTTAAAAAATAATTATGTTGAGTACAGCAAACGTGAAAGATAAGTACAAAACAGGTGGCTTTTTGTGGTTCCACACAAATTTTAGGATTTTTTTTTTCTATTGCTGTGAAAAATGTCATTGGAGTTTTGGTAGGGATTGCACTTTGTAGATTACTTTGGTAATGTGGACATTTTAACAGTATCAGTTCTTCCAATCCATGAGCACATAATATTTTTCTATTTATTTGCATTTTCTTTAATATATTTCCTTAATGTCCTGTTGTTTTCAGTATACACATTGCTTACCTCAGTTAAATTTATCTTTGGGTATTTTATTGTTCTTGATGCAATTGTAAATGGGACTGGTCTCTTACTTTCTTTTTCTGATAGTTCATTATTAATGTATAGAAATGTAGCAATTTTTGTTATTGATTTTGTATCCTGTAACATTAGTTAATTTATTAGTCCTAACAGTTTTTTGATGAAGTGCTTAGGGTTTTCTATGTATGCTATGTATCATCTGCAAATAATGAGTTTTACTTCTTCCTTTTTAATTTGGATGCCTTTTATTTCTTTTTCTTGCCTAATTGCTCTGGCTAGGATATCTAATACTATATTGAATAAATGTGGTGACAGTGGGCATCTTTGTCTTGTCTGTAATATTAGAGAAAAAACTTTCAGCTTTTACACAATTATGTAGGATATTAATTTCAGGCTTGCCATATATGGCCTTTATTATGTTATGTTCCCTTTATACCTGCTTTGTTATCATAATCAAATGATGAATTTGTTAAATGCTTCTGCATCTCTTGAGATGATGACTTATTTTCCATTTTGTTAATGTGTATCACATTGACTGATTTGTAGATGTTAAACCAGCCTTGCATTCCTGAATAAAAACCCACTTGATTATAGTGTTTGATCCTTTTGATGTATTAGTTTGTTTTGGTAATATTTTGTTGAGGATTTATTTTCATCAGGGATACTGGCCTCTAATATTCTTTTCTTGTATCCTTGTCTAGTGTTGGCTTCTGGATATACCATGCTGGCCTTGTAAAATGTGTGTGGAAGAGTTCCCTCTTCTGTTTTTTGGAAGAGTTTGAGAAGGACTGGTATTAATTTCTCATTGAATGTTTGATAGAATTCACCAGTGAAGCCATCTAGTCCTGGACTTTGTTGAGAGATTTCTGATTACTGATCCAATCTCTTACTAGTATTTGGTCTGTTCAGATTCTCTTATTTCTTCATGATTCAGTCTTAGTAGGCTTTATGTTTCTGTAAGTTTATCCATTTTCTTGATTGTACAGCTTGGCCTATAATAGTCTCTTACGATCTTTTGTATTTCTGGGGTAATAGTTATAATATCTCCTCTTTCATTTCTGATTTTAATTGAGTTCTCTCTCCTTTTTTGTTTGGTGACTACCTAAAGGACTAACTGGTTCTTAAACTGCTACCATTAACTTTAATTATGTATAATAATGTGTAATGAATAGTCAAATGAATTGTCAGGCACATCTTCTATTAGATAAAAAATAGCTTTTAACATTCAAAGCCTTCAAATTTACTTAAATCCTTCAAATTAAAAAAAAATGCCATTGTTGCATTATTGTCCCCTCGGAACTCTAGTAGGTCTGATGAGAGGAGGTGATGTGGATGGAAAGGTTAGTGAACTGTCTGTGAAGAACAATGGTTTCTAGTTTTTCTTGTGTCATTGGATCAAAGCCTCATTGTAGGCAAGTCTCAACTTTTTTGAACTTCAGTTTCTGGAGCTGTAAAATGAGAGTATTGGGCAGTCTCTCAAAGGACACTTACAGCCAAAATAATCATAACACAGAGGATTTGCCTACATATCACACTTTTATTGGTTCTGGCTGGGTGGCTCAGTTGGCTGGAGCATCATCAAAAGGTTTAGGATTAGAAACACCCCTAGTCAGGGGTGTTTATGGGAGGCAACCGATTAGTGTTACCCTTTCACACTGATATTTCTCTCTTCTCTCTCTCCCTCTCTAAAATCAATAAACATATCCTCGGGTGAGAATTTAAAAAAAAACCTATGGTAATAAATGATGAATTAATAAAACAAATATTAAGGACTACATGCACCTCATGTTCATTGCAGCATTATATACAGTAATTGAGATTTGGAAACAATGCAAGTGCCCACCAGTAAATGGGTAAATCAAAATGGAATACTGCTCAGCTGTAAAAAAAGGAAATCTTACCTTTTGGGACAGGATGGACAGACCTGGAGATTATTATGCTAAGTGAAATAAGTCAGTCAGAGAAAGACAAATACTATATGATCTTACATGTGGAATCTAATGCACAAAGTAGAAAGAGAGGCACGCATACATGGAACAGACTGACAACTGTCAGAGTGGGGAGGCTGGGGGACTGGATCAAAGAAGATGAAAACATCAGCCAAAAGACATACACACAAAACACACAGACAACACTGTGGTGATAGCCAGAGGAAAATGGGAATGGGGACTAGGTGGAGGTGGGCAAATGGGGGTGGGGGTGGGGGCATAGGCACAGGATGGTGTATAGACTGTTTTATTGAGCTGTACACTTATATGATTTTGTGAACCAATGCCATCCCAATAAAAAAATTAAGTAAGTGGGAGAATAGAGCTTGCCATCTTTATTTGCAGACAGAGCAGATACAATGTGTTTCCTGTCCTTTCCACAAGTAGCTATGGGAAGGGAGGGGGTGAGGACAGGGACAGGAAGGAGGTCCTTCCCTGACATGTTACTCACCAGCCTCTATCTTTACATTTTTTAAAATGATTTTATTTATTATTTTTCAGAGAGAGGGGGAGGAGGTGAGGCAGAGAGGGAGAGAGACATCAATGTATGGTTGCCTTTCACCTGCCTCCAGCTATGAACCTGGCTGGAGACCTGGCTTGCAACCTGGTTTTGTGCCCTAGCTGGGGAATCGAACCAGCGACCTTTGGTTCGCAGGCTAGTGCCTTATCACTGCGCCACCAGCCAGGGCTATCTTTATATTTTTATTGGCCATCAGATCTGACATCCCAGGAGTCCATCTCGCAAAGCAAAAGAATTAGAAATAACTTGTAATGAAGACTCAACAAGTGATTGACTTCATTTTCAATGCTTGCATTTTTTTTCAAGTGTGTTCCTTTCATTCTTGTCACTTACAGTGACAATTTCAGGGAGTTTGGAGAAGGATAACACTGACAGAGAAACAGCTGAAAGGACTTCAGTGTTCCTTTGGTGGCCTAATACTCTTGCTAGTTTGCAGGCGAATGGGGGAGAAGCTGGGAACCAAACAAGTGAAAAGGGAGAAGTGCCTAGAGACCTAAGACAGTTCTATGGAGCAGAAAGGGACTGACTGTGTGCTTTCTTTAAGGCACTGTGAGGTTGATTCTACACTTGCCAACTTCCCTTTGATGACAGGAAGTGTCATTTATTTTTATATCCCCAGCGACAGATATTACCAACAATCAAATATTTGTTGAGTCCAACTGAGTAAAAGCTGCGCGGGATTAGGTAGGTAAAAAGAGACCGAAATAATCTAGTCTTGGATGCTGAACCTTAAAAGATTTATCTCACGATTAACTACAAAGGGAAAGCGACTTCAGCGGAGCACTTTTTCAGATGAGGGACCAACAAGCCAGAACAGGAGAGAGAGGTGATCGGAGTTCCTGTTAAGTGAAAACTGCTGCGGCAACAGGTCTGAACTCCGGAGTGAGAAAGGCGGACTCGACAGCGACAGGCAGACTGACTTTTTCGGTTGACATGTCAACACCAGAGGGGGTACAGAGTCCTGGAGCCCGACGGGCGAAGCTCGCCCAGAACTTTTTTTTTAACAGAACTACCAGGAAGCCCTAAAAGATGTGCAGCTAAGGTTGGTACCTTGGCCTAGTAACTTCCGCGAGTGTGGGGGTGCATAACAAGGAGCACCGCCCGCAAACTTCCGCGTGCGGTAGCCCTCGGGTCACCGCCCGGCTGCGCCCCGCTGCGCCCCACCCCGCCCCGCCCCAGAGAAAACCCGCGCTCCCCGCCTGGGCCACGCCCACCACCTCGGGCAGGATGGCTGGGGGTGGAGCCGCGGGCGCGCCGCTTCCGCTCGCTGCCCCAACCAGCCGCTGGGCCACGCTTGCCGTCGCCACGCCCCGCGACTACATTTCCCAGCAAGCCCCGGGCCTCCCGCGCGCCGCAGTTGACCCATTTCCCGGCCCGTCTCGGGCTCGGCCGGCCCCCGCGCCGAGGCGGCTGCTCCCTGCTGACTGGGGTGTGGGCGGGGAGCGGCGGAGGGAGGAGCAGGCGCTGCTGGCCGCCGCCGTTGCCTCGGCTGCTGGGCGCTGGGCAGCTCACCGGGTTTCTGCGGCCGCCATGGACGAGCAGGCGGGTCCCGGCGTCTTCTTCAGCAACAACCACCCGGGCGCTGGCGGTGCCAAGGGTCTCGGGCCTCTGGCGGAGACGGCTGGCGACGGGGCGGCTGCGGCGGGGGCGGCCCGAGCCCAGTACAGCCTCCCGGGGATCCTGCACTTCCTGCAGCACGAGTGGGCCCGCTTCGAGGTGGAGAGAGCCCAGTGGGAGGTGGAGCGGGCGGAGCTGCAGGTAAAGACCCTCCCGGCCTGGCCCGCTTCATCCCGCCTCTTCGCTCCCTCTCGCCCCGCCCCGGACCCTTCCCCCTCCCCCTTCTGCCCAGGCTGGTTCCCTCCCCTTGGCTCCCACCCTTCCCACCCAGCACTGCCCCCTTCCCCGCTTCACCTTCGGCAGATCCCACTTCCTTGACCTGGGTTCGCACTCCCGCCCCGATGCGTTGTTTACCCTCCCCGCGCCGTGTCGTCTGCTGCTGCTTTCTCAACTCGGTCTCGTTTCCACCATCCTGCCACTCCACATTCTAGGTCTTCCCTTTCAGGAAACTAATTGGGCTGACAGGAGCTTTGAGGGACGTGGAGCAGATCGTCCGTCCTCCGTCCAGGTCTAGGGACGTCCCCGCGGTGGGCATGGGCAGTCGGCGTCCCGGGGAGAAAGGTGATCGAAGGCGACGGCAGAAGTTGTCTGAGGCCTTGACTTGAGCGAGAAGCTGGGGCGCGGTGGTGGGGGAGTGTTACTAGGAATTGTCAGCTCTCTCTATATGTAAATGTGTCTCCTGGCTCCCACTCCCTCACCCCCTCCCGCGTTTCTTTTAGGTATTTCAGGTTCGGGGATGGTCGATGAAGGACCTAGGTGATCCCAGTCAGCTGATAGTTAAGAGATGGTTTCCTCTTCTCGGAATCTAAAACTTCCCGAGGATTAGCTGTATGTTCAGTGTTTTGTGAGATTGACTTTTACTTTAAAAGGAACTAAAAGGGGCTTTAAAGTCGGTTACCTTTCCTGCACAACCTGCAAGGTAAAGGATGTCCAAGGGGGAGCCACTGTGGGCGCTTAGAAGAGGGAAAGGGCGGCTGGTACTTGGTGGGCCATTCTGAGGGGGTAAGTGGGTTTCTCTGGCGGGGCTTCCAGCTTGCAAGCCATACCCCGATTTCACAAGGAATCCCAGAGCTCTGCGTGGGAGCGCCTTTCTGCGGGGACTGGCTCATCCTGGATACTTATGAAATCTGAGCATAGTTTTGGTGAAAACACTTGAAGTTAAAATGCTAACCATTGTGTCACTTTTGGAGGGTAACATGTATCTTCTTGGACACTTAAAAAAAAAAGAAAAGGAGAAGCCTGTTACTGGGAATCTGCTGGAACAGGCTGCTTTGGTGTAGTGCAGCGGCAGGGGCAGGGGCAGGGGCAGGGGCAAGGGCAAGTAGCTTGCTGCCAGCTGTGTGACCTTGAGGAAATCCTTCACCCTCTCTGAACTTCACTTATTCAGCACATGTATTGAGTGCCAGCTGTGTGCCCCTAGGCCCTCGGATTAGCAAAACTGACCGAGTCTGCCCTCATGGAGCTTACATTTTCGTCAGGAGGCGACAGCAAATGCACCCTATGTAGCAACTGCTATGAGAAGAACAAACCAAGGTACAGGAATAGTGTGATAGGGGCAGCTATCTTAGAAGGGGCGGAAAAGGAGGGGTTGAAGTGTTGGAGTGACCCATAGTTTCTAAGATTCCATCTTGTTCTTTATATTTCTATTTTTTGGCAGCTTTTTCATTCCTACTGTTGTGTTACTTTAGTTCTGGTCTTTTGACACTTGTCATTTTTCTTGTAATGAATCTGACCATGTCTGTATAGTAGCCAGCAAACTTAAATACTTCATTTAAATGTACTGGTAATCCACCTTTATTAGCAGTGAATTCCGCAAATGAGCTTGTGGATTTCAGACTACAAGGAAGTGTTAAAGGCAGGCTTTAACTTTAACATTATACAGTTGTGGAATGTGAGTTTTATGTGTAATCACTTAAATTATAATTTCTACTCCATTGGAAGGAATGTCACAACAATTTGGTCGAAAACAAACAAGAGCCCTGGCATTGTGGATAAGGCACCAGCCTGTGAACCCAAAGGTAGCCAGTTCGATTCCCAGCCAGGGCACATGACCAGGTTGCAAGCCAAGTCTCCAGCCAGGTCCGTAGCTGGAGGCAGGTGAAAGGCAACCATACATTGATGTCTCTCTCCCTCTCTGCCTCTCCCTTCCTCTCTTTCTGAACATAATAAAATCTTTTTAAAAACAAACAGACAAGAAAACGACTCTTACCTTCCTACCTATGGATGTTTGGGAATTTCCAACCCATTTCACCCCACTGTGTTTAAACTTTTTTGTTTGTTTGTTTTTTAAAGATTTTATTTCATTATTTTTAGAAAGAGGGGAAGGGAGAGAGGCAAAGAGGGAGAGAGACATCAATGTATGGTTGCGTTTCACCTGCCTCCAACCACAGACCTGACTGGAGACCTGGTTTGCAACCTGTGTTTAAACTTTTTAATTTATCTGTAACTGTAGCCACTCTTCAGTTTTATATGCACATGCACATAACTTTCCGGATTATTTATGGCAAATGTTAAACTTATGGTAGGTTTCCCATTGGTGCTGATTATATTGAGGACACTGTATTTTTGTAGTACCTTTTGGTTTGTGCTAAAATTACATTAAGCATCCATGAAGAAACTTTTAAAAAATGTGTTACATCTTCCAAACAGAGCAAGTATTATATGTTCTGTGGGAAGAGAATTTACAAGAACCTGAGGTTTTTGACGCCGCCACCCCCCCTTATTGGCATTGTTGAAAATATATTTTCAAAATCATACCTTGACCTGGCTGGTGTGGCTCAGTGGATTGAGCGCTGGTCTGCAAACCCAAGAGTCTCCTGTTCGATTCCCAGTTAGGGCACATGTCAGGGTTGCAGGCCAGGTCTCCAATTGGGGCCACAAGAGAGGCAACCACACATTGATGTTTCCTCCCTCTCTTTCTCCCTCCCTTTCCCTATCTCTAAAAATAAATCTTTTTAAAAATCATATCTTTACATCATAATTAAATTTGAACATCTGCTATTGGAATTTTCTTAGAAAAACAATAGGAATTAAGAATTGAATGAATGGTGATGAAATTTGGATTACTTGGTTCTTCCTTTTAATTTTTAAATCTCTTCTGAAGTCATTAACACCAAAGTCAACAAAAACACCCTTAAGGTGAAGTCTAATTTTCCCTTCAGGAACCTGTCAGTCAGGCTCTTTGAAATTGCCTGGGCAGGGTTGTGAAAGGCAGTCCAAGTGCTTATCTGTCTACCTGGCTGCCTTTACCACTTCCTCCCTCCTTCAGATCTGAAGAGTAAAGAACTGGTCACATGGTACCAGAAAATTGTTTGTCATTTTGTTCCCCCTTGTCCATCGGAGTTACTGTGTGACTCTGCGTTTACTCCTGGTAATTCTATCACCACCACCATGCAGATGAGAATAGGAAATTCATGGGAAAAGAATGGTACAAATTATTACTGAGCTTTACATTTGTGAAAGGAATTGGAAATGGGTTGCATAGCATTTGAAAGAATTTTCTGTGTGATATGCGTTGGGCTATACTACCCAATGAAAGGCAGTCTAGTCAGAGTGATAGAACAAACAAAAGGCAGAAAAATCCATGTTTATCATTTTGGGACTTTACATTTTCTTAGAATAGCACAAAAGAGCTTGGCAGTGAGTGGGGAGAAGAGCAGGAAGAAAGAACTTTATGAGGTTATGAGAACCTAAAGATCAGTATTTGAAAATTACTGACTTATGGGAAAACAAGCAGGTATAAAAAAATAAAGGTTATTGCTCTAGATTTTGATATGTGTGTGTGTGTTACATGTAGTAGGGGAGGCTCTACTAGTTACCTGAAAATGCTAGAACTGTGAGAAAGGTGTTAATGATTAGGGCCTGTGATGTGGAGGCTGACACTAGAGTGTTCATGAATCTGGGTTTTGGCATTAGTGATTGCTGTTTTCATTCAACAGATTTTTTTTTTTTTTAAAGATTTTATATTTTTAGAGAGAGGGGAAGGGAGAGAGACCGAGGGGGAGAGAGACATCAATGTATGGTTGCCTTTCACCTGGCTCCAGCTACAGACCTGGCTGGAGACCTGGCTTGCAACCTGGTTATGTGCCCTGGCTGGGAATTGAAACAGCTACCTTTGGGTTTGCAGGCCAGCACCTTATCCATTGTGCCACCAGCCAGGGCTCAACAGATGTTTTTAAGTGCCTGCTTTATGACAGGTCTCGTTCTAGGCCGAGGGTGCTAGGCAGAAGGGACAGGAGGGGAGAGGAACATGCTTACAGTGTTTGAGGAATCATGAGGCAGGTGTCACTGGAGTAGAAGAGGAGAACAGAAGAAAGGAGGTCAGATACTAAGTCTTGGCATGATAAGGGCTTTAGATTTAACTGGTGCAGATGGGCAGCTATTGAAATGTTTTGAGCAAAAGAGGTACACCATCTTGAATTGAAACACTTGGTAAGATTCAGACTAGACTTGGAAGAGGGGACGATGTTAGAAAAATCAGAGTCTAATTAGGGGGCTCTTTAAATAATCCAGGCCAGAGATGAACTAGAGCACAGGTGGCAAACACAAGGCCCACAGGCCAAATCCAGCCCTCCACCTTATTTTATCCAGCCCGGCACCTTGTTTCTACCCAGCTTGCTTAACTGTGAAGGAGTGGTTGCATTTACACAGTCCTAAAATGACATTCAGCCCTGTGAAGGCAACCACGAGACTGAGACTGATGTGGCCTCCGGTGAAAGAGAGTTTGACATCCCTGAACTAGAGTGTCAGTAATGAGAGATGGGATTATGTGTGTTGATACATATTCAAAATATAGTGGATTTTGAATATATGTTTGAGGGTAGAATCAACAAGATGTGTTGGAGGAAAGGATGTGAGATTTGAGGAAAAGGTGACTCAAAATTGTTTTGACTGAGCATCTTCGTGGACTGTTGATAAGATTTACTGAGTATTTACATGACTAAAGTAGACACTTAAAATAACTTTTTTTTTTTTTGTTATGACTATTATTTACAATTATAGTAAAGGCAACATGGCATAGGTCTAGAGTTAAATCTTTGCACCAAGACTTACTATTATATTTCATGCCCAAAATGCGTATTTGCCATAATTCTGACCTCTCAGAACCTTAGTTTCCTCATGTGTAAGGTGAGGATAATAAACTACCTTGTGAGAATTAAATGAGATATTTTAAACTACCTAGTAGAGGCTTGGTACATAACACAAAGTAATTGGTACCAAGTGCATGATGTTGTATATCTCCTTGTTCACACAGAAAAGCAAAAAATTCATCATAAACTTTTTTTTTTTAAGATTTTTTAATTTATTATTTTCAGAGAGAGAGGGAGGGGGAGAGGCAGAGAGGGAGAAAGACATCAATGTATAGTTGCCTTTTACCTGCCTCCAGCTAAGGACCTGGCTTGCAACCTGGTTATGTGCCCTGGCTAGGAATTGAACCAGCGACCTTTGGGTTCGCAGGCCAACTGCACCTTATCCACCGTGCTACCAGCCAGGGCTTCATCATAAACTCTTCTAAGGTTAAAGCATGTAAATGCCATCCTGGGACCATGCAGTCTAATATTCTGGGTCTGATGGTGGCACTTAGTGACATTTAATAGGAGCTAGCCTCAAGACATTGATAGTACTGTATACTTCAAATGTACTTGCTTGACTTTATAACTTACCGTGTGTCTGTTATCTTCAAATTTATATAAACATTTCTGAATTTGTCAACCTGTGCATGATTTCTTGGTTAACAAATTGCATGCATTTAGTAACCACACCATGAAACACATTTTTGGTGTTATTTGGACTTCTAAACTTGGAGCTGTTGAACTCCATTGTGGTATGGTATCATTTTGTAAACAGGTTCATTTTTTTATTCTAGTCATCCTTGATAATTTCATAATCTTTATATTTTGGAAAGAGTAGAGGTTTTGTTTTTTTAAAATGTATCCTAATATTTGTCACTTTAGTGTTTCTCAACTTCAGTAGCAATCTTAGAGTAATCTGGGGGAACTTTTAAAAATAGTAATTCCCTGCCTGGTGTGGCTCAGTGGGTTGAGCACCATTTCACAGAGCGAAGGGTTGCCCGTTCTGTGCCTGGTTTGATTCTAGGTCAGGGCACATGCCTGGGTGCTGGGGGTGGGCGTGGAGGCAGCCACTTGAGGTTTCTCTTGCACATCTTTCTCTCCCTCTCTTTCTCCCTCCCTTCCCTTCTGAAAATAAATAAATAAATAAAATATTAAAAAAAATTAATTCCCTGAGCTCTGCCCCAGGCCAGTTAAAGCAGATTGTAAGATTTAGGGCCCCTTGTATTAGTTTTTTGTTTTTTAAAGATTTTTATTCATTATTTTCAGAGAAAAGGGCAGGGAGGGAGGAAGAAAGGGAGAGAAGCATCAGCGTATGGTTGCCTTTCACCACCTCCAGCAACGGACCTGGCTGGAGTCCTGGCTTGCAGCCTGGTTATGTGCTCTGGCTGGAGAATTGAACCCTGCTGCCTTTGGGTTCCCAGGCAGGCACCAATCCACTGAGCCACAACAGCCAGGGCTGCATTAGTATTTTTTGAGCTCCCTAGTAGTAATAATGCAACAAAGATTGAGCACAACTGCTCTAGTTGTTCTTTTCTGTTTTTGCATGTATAGTTTGTCAATTTCAGTACTTGTGTACATTCAGATAGGGATGGCTTTTTATAGAGTTTGGGATATAATTTCTGTTATGTTTATGTTCTTTCCGATGATAGCTAGCATTTTATGTTCAGGCAACAGGCTATTATAATTTGAATTATTTCCCTCACACTGGGAGATAAAATCATAGAGTAATCTTTGAACTGGAATGAACTTGGAAATAATTAGCTACATCCTTTTTTTACAGGTAAGTGAGGTCCTTAGAAAGATTAAATGAACAAGAATGAAATAGGTTTCGTCCAAGCTCTGTCACTTAAATCTCCTGGTACCTTTGTAGTTTTTTTTTTTTTTTTTTAACCTTTCAAGTACTTTATCTTGCATGGTTCTCACAACTTTCTGAAATAATCATTCACTAATGATTACTTAATCATTTTTTCTTTGTATTTAAAGCAAGAGGTATGGGGATTTTACTATGTTTTATTGTTTTCTAGCTTGTTTTATTGGCTGTATTGAAGATTTTCTTTTGACTTTCATGTTCTGTAGTTTCATTGTAATGTTTCACAAGGTTTAGACTTCTTTTTATTTTATTTGGGACTTTGTTAGGCTTCCTAAATTTGTGGGTTGGCAGCTCATTCTATAAAATTCTCATTATTTCTTTGGATTTCTTTTCTAGTTTTTTTTCTTTGGATCTCTGATTACATGTATCTTAGGCCTTTATGTTTTCCATATTTTTATCTCTATTCGCTTTATTCTGAATAATTTATTCTGATGTATCTTCTGTCCGCTAATTTTCTATTCAGTTGATTTTAATCTTGTAAAGCTATCCTGTGAGTTTGTAATTTTGGTTATTGTTGAAGTTCAGTTTGGATCCTTCTAAAATCTGTTGTTTCTTGCCCCAGTTGGTGTGCCACGGCTGGTTGGAGTGTTGTCTGGTAACTGGTAACCAAAGGTTGTGGCTTTGGTTGCTGGTAGGAGCGAGCACATACCTCACTTTCGGGGTTGATCCTGGTCTAGGTCATACGATTCTCAGTCTGGGCACGTATGGGAAGCAACCAACTGATGATTCTCAGATCAGTGTTTCTCTCTCTCTCGTTTCCACTCTTCCTTACTCTCTCTCTAAAAGCAATGAAAACATTTCCTTTTTAATCTGCTGTATCTTTTCTCAGTAGTGTCCTTTTCCTTGCAAATATTTTCACAGTTGTCTTTTATTATTTAAACCTAGTAAGTATAGTCATTTTATAATTGGTGTCTCTGTTCTTTCTATATGTGAGGTCTTGGAAGTCCCTTTCTGTGGGCTACTGTTTTTGCCGATTCTTTCTCTGATGACTTGTGTTTTTGTATGTAGTTACCATTGTGTGCTGCTCACTGTCCTTGAAAAAGTATAAGATTAATCTGAGGTGTCAAATAAAGATAGCTTCTTCAGAAAGTTTTTGCTTTTGCTTCTGGTAGGTTTCTGGAGGCATTACCTGGACTGAACCACTTTGTTTTTTTTTTATTTTTTTAAAATTTTATTGTTGTTGTATTACATCCATCCCCTTTTTGCTCCCCTCTGTCCCCCTCCCCACCCACCCATTCCCCCCAAAGTCAATCCCCCCTGTTGTCCATGTCCATGGTTCCTTTATACTAGGTTCTTGTCTAAGCTGCTCCCCTTCTTTGCCTCTACCTCCCCCCTCCCCCCAACCCCTTTCCCGCTGACCACTGAAGGTCTATTCCTTGTATTCATATACTTGGTTCTGTTTTGCTTGTTGTTAGTTTTGCTCATTATTGTCCCGTAATGGGTGAGATCATATGATATTTGTCCTTCACTGACTGGCTTATTTCACTAATAATACTCTCCAGTTCCATCCATGTTGTTGCAAAGGGTACAAGTTCCTTCTTTCTTTCTTGGACTGAACCACTTTAAAGAAAATTTATTGCTTGAAGTTTTGGGCCATCCAGATGATGCATATTTTAGGTGTGAATACTTTTGAGGGTCAGTATATGCCTGCTTCATCTTTGCTTTGAGGGTTTAAGCCCTTTGGGGTCCTAGCAAAATGTGGGGTGTATCTTTTACTATTAGATTCTCCACTCCATGTAATCTTGATTTTTGATTTTTGCCTTTTGGATGTAAGGCTGTCCAAACTAAAGTTCAGATTTGCTCTGATTGGCCAGTCCCAAAGGGAAAAAGTAGCTTTTGTTCCCCTGCCTCACCAAGTTCCCAATTTTTCTTCAATTTTGATCAAATGATTCCATACTATCTTATAACCTTCGCTTTTTAAGATGATTGTAAAAATATTTTATCCAGAATTTTTATCTGTTTTCAGTAGGGGAGTTATTTCAAGGCACCATTACAGAAAGTGGATTTTTCTTCTGTTAGTTTCAAAAACTGACATTTAAGAATGGACTCAGTAATGATCTGGGGAGAAATATTGCTGATAGCAGTTCTTTATCAAGAGAGGTACCTCTTTAGCCTTATAGGTTATATATTATGCCTATCTACTTTCCTTTGAATTCCTATGGTAGAGGAAGGCCTATGACTTTTCTCCAAAATCTTAGTAACTTAAGCAGAATTTAAAACAAATAGACAGACAAAACCTTTTACTGATCAGTCTTTGAAAGGTGTTTCAATTCTGGGCCATTAGAAATAATTGCCACTGGGATCTTTGGAGTTTCTTGCTTTGGTGGCCACTTGGATAAAACAGTCTATTGACCATCATAATTTTGCTGTGGGTCTTAGAGTCATATACTTTCTTCAGTTTTGAATTATAATTTTTCTGGGCTTTATTTCTAAGTTGTATACGACAATACATCTACTAAGCAGAGTGGTAGTAAGATTTTTAAACAATTTAATTTTATTGTTGTTTTATTACATCCATCCCCTTTTTATTCCCCTCTGTCGCCTTCCCCACCCACCTACTCCCCGCCAAAGTCAATCCCACTTGTCCATGTGCATGGTGGTTCTTCCATGCTAGTTTCTTGATGAAACGCTCCCCTTCTTTGCCTTCTCGTTCCCCCTCCCCGCTCCCCTCTGCCCACTGAAGGTCTATTCATTGTATTCATGTATCTGGTTCTGTTTTGCTTGTTTGTTTTGTTCATTATTGTCCTGTAATGGGTGAGATCATATGGTATTTGTCTTTCACTGACTGGCTTACTTCACTAAGCATAATACTCTCCAGTTCTATCCATATTTTTGTAAAGGGTTGGAGTTCCTTCTTTCTTTCTGCTGTGTAGTATTCCATTGTGTAAATGTACCAAAGTTTTTTGATCCAGTCATCCACTGACAGGCACTTAGGCTGTTTCCAGCACTTGGCTATTGTAAATAGTGCTGCTTATGAACATCGGGGTACATAGGTACTTATGAATGGGTGTTTCAGGATTCTTCAGATATAGTCCTAGTAGTGAAATTGCTGAATCAAAAGGCAGTTCCATTTTTAGTTTTTTAAGGAAACTCCATACTGTTTTCCATAGTGGCTGCACCAGCCTGCATTCCCACTAATAGTGTACCAGGGTTCCCTTTTCCCCACATCCTCGCCAACAATTGTTGTTTGTTGATTTGTTGATGATGGCCATTCTGACAGGTGTGAGGTGGTATCTTATTGCGATTTTAATTTGCATGTCTCTGATGGCTAGTGATGTTTCATATGCCTCTGGGCCCTTTGTATGTCTTCCTCAGTGAGTTGTCTGTTCAGGTCCTTTGCCCATTTTTTAATTGGGCTGCCTGTCTCCCCGGTGTTGAGTTGCATTAGTTCTTTATATATTTTGGAGATCAAACCCTTGTCTGAGTTTTCATTGGCAATTATGTTTTCCCATACAGTTGGCTCCCTTTTTATTTTGCTGGTGTTTTCTTTAGCTGAACAGATACTTTTCATTTTGATATAGTCCCATTTGTTGATCTGTTCTTTGATTTCCTTTTCCCTTGGTGAAGTACCAGTAAACATATTTCTGCGTAGGATATGTAAAATTTTACTGCCTATGTTTTTCTCCAGGACCTTTATGGTGGCACTGCTTATGTATAAATCCTTTATCCATCTTGAGTTTATTCTGGTGTATGGTGTAAGTTGGTGGTCTAGTTTTATCTTTTTGCATGTTGCTGTCCAATTCTCCCAACACCATTTGTTGAAGAGACTGTTTTTACTTCATTTTATGTTCCTTCCCACCTTGTCGAATATTAATTGACCATAGAGTACTGGGTTTATTTCTGGGCTCTCTATTCTCTATTCTGTTCCATTGATCTGTATGTCAATTCTTATGCCAGTACCAGACTGTTTTGATTACAGTAGCCTTGTATTATAGCTTGATGTCTGGTATTTTGATTCCTCCTACCTTGTTCTTCTTTCTCAAGATTGTGGTGGCTATTCGTGGGCATTTTTGGCTCCATATAAATTTTTGAAGTATTTTTTCTATTTCTGTGAAGTCTGTCATTGGTATTTTAATTGGGATTGCATTGAATCTGTAGATTGCTTTGGTTAGTATGGACATTTTAATGATGTTAATTCTTCCCATCCATGAACATGGTATATGCTTCCATTTATTTGTATCTTCCTTAATTTCTTTCTTCACTGTTGTGTAGTTTTCTGAGTACAGATCTTTTACCTCCTTGGTTAAGTTTATTCCTAGGTACTTTATTTTTCTTGTTGCTGTGGTAAGTGGGATTTGTTTTCTAGCTTCTATCTCTGATGTTGCATTATTAGTATACAAAAATGCTTTTGATTTCTGGATATTAACTTTATATCCAGCCATTTTGCTAAATTTGCTTATTAGGTTGAGTAAGTTTTTGGCAGAGCCTATCAGGTTTTGTATGTACACTATCATATCATCTGCAAATAATGACCATTTGACTCTCTCCTTTCCAGTTTGGATATCTTTGATTCCTTTTTCTTCTCTGATAGCTATGGCTAGAACTTCCAAAACAATGTTGAGCTGAAGTGGGGAAAGTGGACAGCCTTGTCTTATTCCTGATCTTAGGGAGAAAGCTTTTAGTTTTTGCCTGTTGAGTATGATGTTGACTTTACATTTCTCGTATATGGCCTTTATTATGTTGAGGTATGCTCCCTCTACTCCCATTTTGCTGAGGGTTTTTATCATAAATGGTTGCTTTACTTGATTAAATGCTTTTTCAACATGTATTAATATGATCATATGGTTTTTGTGTTTCATTTTGTTGATGTGGTATGTTACATTTATTGATTTGCGAATGTTGTACCACCCTTGCATCCCTGGGATGAAATCCACTTGATCGTGGTGTATGATCTTTTTAATGTATTGCTGGATCTGGTTGTCCAATATTTTGTTGAGAATCTTAGCATCTATGTTCATCAGAGATATTGGCCTATAGTTTTCTTTCTTAGTTGTGTCTTGACCTGGTTTTGGGATTAGAATAATATTGGCCTCATAGAAAGTATTTGGGAGCCTTCCCTCTTCTTGTATTTTTTGGTGTAGGTTGAGAAGGATAGGAGTTAGTTCTTCTCTAAATGTTTTGTAGAGTTCATCTGTGTGGTCCGGGGCTCTTGTGCTTTGGATGATTTTTGGTTACTTCTTCAGTTTCACTAGTTGTTATTGGCCTATTCAGACTTTCTGCTTCTTCTGAATTCAGTTTTGGTAGATTATACTTTTCCGGAAATGTGTCCATTTCACCCAGGTTGTCATATTTCTTGTCATATAGTTGTTTGTAGTAATTTCTTAACAATTCTTTGCATTTCTGAAGTATTAGTTGTGATTTCTCCTCTGTCATTTCTGATTCTGTTTATTTGGGTCCTCTCTCTCTTTTTCTTGATGAGTCTGGTTAAAGGCTTGTCAATTTTATTTATTTTTTCAAAGATCTAGCTCCTGGACTTGTTGATTCTTCAAATTGTAGATTTAGTCTCTAAGTTATTTAATTCTGCTCTGATCTTGATGATTTCCTTCCTTATACTTGCTCTGGGCTTTGTTTATTGTTGCTCTTCTAGTTCTTGTAGCTTATGGTTAGGTTGTTTGTATAAGCTTCTTCTGACTTTTTTAGGTAGGCCTGTATTGCTGTGAATTTCCCTCTGAGGGCTGCCTTTGCTGTGTCCCATAGGTTTTGGACTGTTGTGTATTCATTGTCATTTGTTTCCAGAAACTTTTTGATTTCATCTTTGATCTCATTGTTATCCCATTCATTACTTAAAAGCATGTTATTCAGTCTCCATGAGTTAGAGTGTTTTTGTTTTTTTCCCTTGAGATTGATTTCTAGTTTCAAGCCATTGTGATCTGAGAAGTTACTTGGTATGATTTCAATTTTCCTGTATTTGTGGAGGCTTGTCTTGTGACCTACCATGTGGTCTATCTTAGAGAATGTTCCGTGCATTTGAAAAGAATGTGTACTTTGCTTCTTTGTGGTAAAAGGTTGTGTATGTATCGGTTAGGTCCATTTCCTCTAGAGTGTTGTTCAATGCCACAATATTCTTGGTGTTTTTTGTTTGGAAGATCTGTCCATTGTTGATAGTGGGGTATTAAAATCCCTTACTATTAGTGTGTTGCTGTCTATATCCTTTTTGAAGTCTTCCAAGATTTTCCTTATATATTTGGGAGCTCCTACGTGGGGTGCATATATGTTTACCAGAGTTATTTCTTGATGGATTGTTCCCTTAAGTATTATGAAATGTCCTTCTTTATCTCTTTTTATGGCCTTCATCGTAAAATCTATTTTGTCTGAAATAAGTATTGCTACTCCAACCTTTTTTTTTCATGTCCATTTGCTTGATATGTATTATTCCATCTCTTCACTTTTAATCTGTGTCCATCTTTTGTTGGACATGGTCTCTGGAACACATCGTATGTGTGAGTTGTGTCTTCTTAATCCATTCATACACCCTATGTCTTGATTGTTGCATTTAATCCGTTTACATTTAAGGTTATTATTGATCGATACTTACTTATTGCCATTTTCCCACTTTGTACCTGTGTTCTTCTCTGTCTTTCTGTTTCTTTCTTTCTTTCTTTCTTTTTAAAGCAGACCTTTTAGCATTTCTTGCAATGCTGGTTTGGTAGAGATGTATTATTTTAGTCTTCCTTTGTCTGGGAAACTCCTTATTTCTCCTTCCATTTTGAATGAGAGCCTTGCTGGGTAAAGTATTCTTGGTTGTAGGCCTTTGTTTCCCATTACTTTGCCATTCCCTTCTGGCTTGTATTGTTTCTGTTGAATTATCATTTGATAACCTTATCGGAGCACCCTTGTATGTTATTTGCTGTTTCTCTCTTGATGCTTTTAGGATTCTCTCTTTGTCTTTGAAATTTGCCATTTTAATTACAACGTGTCCTGGAGTGGGTCTGTTTGGATTCATCTTCATTGGCACCCAGTTGTAAGATTTTAAAAGGATAAAATATGCAAAGTATATTACCCATAATAGGTGTTCAGTAAGTGGCTTGCTTTTGTTGGTTGAAATTTCTATGGACAGAATGCATTCAATTGTATTGTTTATTTAAATCAAATTGTAGAAACTAAGAACTGGTTTTAGTGATCCATTTCATGTAGTAGCTACTTACATTCCCTTTGTCCTATTAGTAGTGGTTTAAGGACAAGAAACTGACTGTATTGGAGCAGGGGCAGGCCAGAGGTGGCAGAAATAGGTGGTAGTAGTTTGTAAGCATTGAAGCCTACACATAGTGATAGAGCGAAATTTGGAGTTTGGGAGACAATCTTGAGTTGGGGAAGAGGTAGAAGAGAAGAAGAGAGAGAGGTGGGGGAACCCAAGATAGACAGGAGGGAGAAACTGCACTGCGCACATTAACATGTTCTTAATTTCTAACAGATGTGTTATCTGTCTTCTTCATTTTAGCACTTGTAATGGTAGAATTCTAGGGCTGACCAGGATAGAGATACACACACACACACACACACACACACATAGTTCTCTCTCCTTGACCTCCCCCCATATCTCTATTCTCAATGTTATATCTCCTTCATTAAACTAAAGCTATTTTACCTCTTCAGGGACCTTAGAATTTAGGTAGTCTCATCCCTTGTTTTATAGTTTGGGTCAGAGAGATGAAGTGATTTGTCTTAGATCACTCTGTGAGTTGGTATAGATTTAGTTTAGATCCCAGGTGTCCTAGTACTGAGGCCAGGACATTGTTCACCATATTACATCATCACCTTTAATTGGTCCTGTGAAGCTGCTTCTGACCTGTAGTGCCAAATGAGTTTTAATATTAGATGATTAAGTGTGCTTTGAATAGCTGTCATCATTTAAAGTAAAGTCTTATCACTTATTTCAAGTTTTTCATCAAGTAGAGCAATTTAGTATAATTGTTTTTCTCATGTAGAACAATTCTTTAAGGGTCTCAGGAAAGTCTTTCACAATTTGTGTTGCTCAAAATTGTTTAGCAATGTATCACAATTATTATAATTTTATTTATTTTTGTGTAAGAAATACTGAAAAAAAGTCTTTTTTTAAAAGCCTGCAAATTTGGATCTTTTTCAGCTTGTTCTGAGAGTAGTCTAAGTTATATATATATATATACATATATATATACATATATATATATTTTAATATAGTTTATGTTTATTGATTAAATTATCAGTTTGGGTAGTACTTTGGTTAATAGGTAATTCTTAGCCCCTCTGTTTTATATATATACACACATATACACACACATATATACATACATATATGTGTGTATATATATGTACATATTGCGTTTAAACAGAATAATATGTTAACCACGTGTTTGCTTTTATGCAGTAAGGTATTTGAGGAAATAAAATAATTTTTAGAGGTGCAGACTAATTTCTGTTTAACCTTTATTGTAAAAACACCTTATTTGAACAAGATGATGGAATTTTAGAAAGAAGTACTTATATGTAAGAAGAAAAAGTTACCATAGAGTTGTCTAGAAGCAGCATGGCATGAGGGAAAAGAAGTTGCTATTTTGTTCTGGAAATAAGATGGGGAGAAAATATGAGTAAAATAGTACAAGTCCTGGAATTTAGGTGAGTTTTGGGAAATATTGCACAAGGTTGGGTGGAATAGGTATTTTGGGTGTGGCAAGTTAGGTTTCTGGCATAAGTGCACTATAGAGATCCTAGGAAAGGGCTGGTGGAGAGTTTCATTACTTTACACACTGGCTCCATTAGCACTCATTTACATGGAATAGAAATCGGACCCAGCACTGGCATATCTAGTTAGGAGAAATAAACAGGATGGCCAATTCCACAAGGGTGATACCAGCTTCACTTGCTGGAAAATTATAGCCCAGGCTGGGATTTATTCTTCATTTTTTTTGTTTACTTCCTAAATGAGAAGGTTAAGTAGTGAGCAAAGGATCCTAAATTATAGGCACAATTAAAACCTGCTCTCAAGGAATGTGGAGGAATAAGGAGGAGCCAGTGGATCTGGGTCAGCAGACTTACTGAGCTTGAAAAAGTAGTCAGTGGAATCCAGTACTTGATCTGTTGTTTCCTCTTTCCTTTCTTTTTCAACTTCCAGAAACAATGATAGTTTTACTTATTGGGCATTTAACCATATGCCAGGTGTAAGGCTAAGCACTTTACATGTATAATCTATTTTAATCTTTGTAAGACTGTATGTAGTAGGTATTAATAATCATTCCCTAATTTAATAGCTAAGGAGTTAAATAATTTGTCATAAGAAAAGTTTGAGTGATAGGCCTGGGCATGGTAAATAGAAGGAAATATTTTGTTATTTCTTGTTCTCTCATTTTAAATCAATGTACAGGGCTGGGATGTTTTCCTCTCCCATGATTTCTGATGAGTTTCTAATAATCTTCCAAAGATTCAGTTTACTTTCTTTAGGAAAACTCTCTGATCTCCAGACAAAAGGGAATGTCTGGTTGTAGGTGAGCTTTGTTATCCAACACCATCCAGACTGGTGGTAGGGCAGTGAATTCAAAAAGATGATATTTTAAGTTGAAATATATATAAATGCATAATCATTTGCCAGTGTAAGGCCAAGCCAACTGACCACCCCCCCCACCCCGCCTTTTTTATGAGTGGTGATTAGAGTTCTGTGTTGACATTCTTGAATTATGTACAATTTTAATGCGTTTGTATTACATATAATAATGAGGTCTGTCCTGAAAGTATTGGCCATGCAAACTATTTTAATTATATTAACATGCCTCAATACATTTGGGACAAACCTTATATATAGTACATAATACAAGTATTTATGATTTCTGGGTTTGGTTTTTGTTGAGTAAAGCATATAGTGCAAAATCCTAGATTTTTATGAACTTTCTCCCAGTCTTACAGTTTCACCCATATCTAATTTGATAGTGATATTTTTAATAGAGCTGCTTTATTATCTTGTCTTTCCAATACATTCAACCTAGTCTTTTTTTTTAAGATTTTATTCATTATTTTCCGAGAGAGGGGCAGTGAGGGAGGCAGAGAGGAAGAGAAAGAGAAACATCAATGTATGGTTGCCTTTCACCTGCCTCCAGCTACAGACTTGGCTGGAGACCTGGCTTGCAACTTGGTTATGTGCCCTGGCAGGGAATCGAACCAGTGACTTTTGGGTTCACAGGCTGGCATCTTATCCACTGTGCCACCAACCATGGCTAAACCTAGTCTTTTTTGTTCATACCCCTTTTATTGGTTTATGTAATATTTAATTGAATTATCTAATCAGTAACAAGTGCAATTGTCATACGTAGGTTTGGAAGGAAACCAGTTGACTTATAGTGAGCTTATACAATTCTACTGTGGGAACTGAAATGTATGCGTGAACTAGAAAGAATAGCCTGCTCTACATGTGAATATTTAATGTGTCCTGAGCTCTGTGCAGCATTTTACACGGGGACTAGAGAATACTGGTCAATCCATAGGGTTGGTTAAGAGAGGGTTAGTGGTGAGAATTTATACTGTATCTCCATTAATACCAATTATCTCATACTCTGAATGTTTGTTTCCTCAGTAGATTGTGAGTCACTTCAGGGCGTTTTTGTTTCCCTCAAGTCCAAATGAGTGGCTGGCACTTAGTAGCTGCTTAATAAATGGTTCTTGAATGAATCATATATTAGGTTATGTTGTTATTGACTCTGTATTAAATGTATATCAGTGTATTTGTGCCCTGTCTCTCAGCTAAATTTTGTCCTTAGGGGCAGGTCTTAAGTTCCAGACACCTTTGATATTTACATGTTTGTTGTAAATGTACGATATTATGTGCTATAGAGAGAAGAACCTATCTGTTCCTCTTGCTGCTAGCTAGTTCTGCCTTATAATTTTCACTGGAAAGAGCCTTTTAGAGCAAGTAGTACTGTGTTCTGTTGTGTAGAACGTTGTGTGGGCTCTGCCCAGTCATTCTGATGGAGCTCATTTCAGGGGTGCCACGGGCTTCATAACTGCAGCTTAATGTCAGCTGCAGCAAATGCGTATGGGTTTGGTGGTTGTGCATGGTTTGTTTCCTCTTCCTTTTGTGTGTTAAATATGGACTACCAGAAAATGTCTTGGGCATCACGTCCTAAAAATTCTTTGTAATTAGTGTCACATAACATATTTTTCTTTTCTAAAGCCCACACTTTTCAATTTTATACACATTTCTTATTCTTTTTAAGTAGAAGGCAAATTGCATATTTTTCTATGAAGATAATTCTTATTTGAAATAAAATATGGTTATTACTTTACACTCTACATTTTGAGTTTTGTTATAATTCTGTTACAATATAGTGTGATTTTTAAATTTTTAAAAATTCTGCTTTAAGTAATAAAATTCAGAATTTAGAATGAAAATTCTGATTTTCTTATCACTAAGTTTGCTTTTCTTCATTAAAAATTTAAGTTTAGCTTTTTAGACTTCAAGATGCTAAAATACGGAAACACTAAAGTTGCTAAAACTCATGGCAAATTTATCATTCAGAATAAAGAAAAAAACAACTTTATACTTTTGCTTGCAAGCCTTTTGTTTGGATAGTAGGTACTTACTGAATACCTGGCATATCTCACCAGAGATAGAGTGCAAAACAGGCAGATATGAAAAAAAAAAAGAAAAAACCAAAACAAAAAACAGGCAGATATGGTTTTATCTCACATATATCTTATAATGATTCCTAACTTTAGGTAGACCTGAGTCCATTATGCCAGTGGTAATGTCCACTTTGGCAATCCCTTTTTAATTTTCCCCATTTAAAAACCAACCAACCAACCAATAGTAACAACAAAAGAAACCTCTTTCTTGGCTCTTACCCATTGGCCTAGTCATCTTGTCCCTTATTCATATTTCTCTGTATAGACCTCATTTACCACCTTCACTTTTACTAGTCCCATCTTTCTCTCTCTTGTTTCTTTGTTCTTGTTTGTTCTCTTTTTTTGCTTATTCATTTCCTTATCTTCAGTTGTTCACCAGATTATACTGTTGTGTGGTTTTTTTTTTTTTCCTTCCTTAGCTGATTCAAGTCCTTCTACTCCAGTTAAATCTTTTTGTTTAAGTCCTTCATAAAATTACATCTCTAGCTAGTCCTGATATTTTCTCCATTTATAATTTTATTTGTTGAATTTCTTACTGTTTTTACCTGAATGATCTATCACTTGAAACTCAATCATCTTTTATAAAATTCTTCTCTAAAACCAAAGTGACCTTTCTTCTCATACCTGCCTCCCCATTTACCTTTTTATGAAACCTAGATTGAGCTTTCACTGAAAATTTCACTCCCTGGTTTTCTTTCTCAGCCATGTGTCTGATATTATCAACTGTGCATAATGTTTTAAATCCAGCAGTTTTAACCATTTAGTTCCTAATGCTTTTGTTGCTGTGGGCTAGACCTTCAGCACTTCATATATGGATGACTACAGTAGGGGTCTTCCTAATTTTTTTTTTATCTCTGCTTTCTGCATTGGCCAAGGTGTTCCATGCAATACTGCCTCTCAGTCTTCTAAAAATACTGATTAGTTCAAGACATTTTTATTTTTGCCTATAATAGATTTCACATCTCTCCATGATTAGGCTGTTTATATTTCCTACCTGTTAAGGTACTCTTTCTAAACAAAGTAGTGCAGTCTTGCTTTGCACGTAAGACATGTCTACTTTATTTATTTAATTCATTTATTTAAATAATTGTTCAATGATCTTGTCATTCTTTTTTTTTTTTTTAGATTTTTATTTATTATTTTTAGAGAGAGGGTTAGGGAGAGAGACATCAGTGTATGGTTGACTTTCACCTGCCTCCAGCTGGATAGCTGGCTGGAAACTTGGCTTGCAACCTGGTTATGTGCCCTGACTGGGAATGGAACCAGCGACGCTTAGGTTCACAGGCCAGCACCAATCCACTGAGACACACCAGCCAGGTTATTTATTACTACTTATTACTACCTTATACTGTTTACTTATTATGAATCTTTAATTTAACAAGTTATCTATCGGGCATCAACTACGTGCATGTGATTGTACTGGGCTTGGGAGTATGGCAGTGAATAGCACAGACAGTCTTTATCCTCCTGGAGCTTTAGCAGCTTCCTCTGTACCTCATCATCATCATCATCATCATTATTAATTTATTTTAAAATAATCTTTAGGTTTTTTTTTTTTTTTTAAGATTTTATTCATTATTTTTAGAGAGAAGGGCAGGGAGGGAGGGAGAAAGGGAGAGAAGCATCAATGTATGGTTGCCTTTCACCTGCCTCCAGCTTGGTAGCTGGCTGGAAACTTGGCTTGCAACCTGGTTATGTGCCCTGACTGGGAATGGAACCAGCAACACTTAGGTTCACAGGCCAGCACCAATCCACTGAGACACACCAGCCAGGTTATTTATTTATTTTTTAAGTTTTATTTCTAGCATTTACCACAGTACATGTTGATAATGTCAAAATTGAGTTTAGATTTGCAAGAAGGAGCCAGAAGAAAAACACTATAGAATGAAGATGCTTATTCTGTAGGGTGAAGATATCTTTTCAAAGGTGACTATTTTCTTGGATTCAATAGTAAATTTATAAAAATTGGCCAAAGTAATATAGCCTTGGAAGATATTAATTAAACTGTATACTATTAGTCTCCTATGAAAGGGATGCAAATAGAATGCAAACAAATGAGTCTTAAAAAACCTCATAGTCTTGGAGTCAATACTCATGGTCATAATCGTTATGATCTTTCGTTTCATATAACCACAGAATGGTAAATTCGCATATGTGAGGGACTGAGGTTCAGAAAAGTTAGGTAACTTGAATAAAGTCACACAGATATACAGAACATAAGGCAGCAAAAACAGCCAAATAGAACAATGTGAAAAAAAAAGAACCCCAAAATGCAAGGATAGTATAAACAGCCTCTGGACAACTTGAAGCGTCCAACATTCACATCATAGTGGCACAAGAAGGAGAAAAGAAAGAGCAAGAAATTGGAAATCTATTTGAAAAAATAATGAAAGGAAAGTTTCCTAATTTGGTGAAGGAAATAGACATGCAAGTCCAGGAAGCGTAGAGAGTCCCAAACAAGATGGATACAAAGAGGCCCACTCCAAGACCCATTATAATTAAAATGCCAAAGGTTAAAGAGAGAATCTTAAAAGCAACAAGAGAAAAGAAGTTAGTTATCTACAGGGGAGTTCCCATAAGACTATCAGCTTATTTCCCAAAAGAAACCTTGCAGGCTAGAAGAGATCAGCAAGAAATATTCAAAGTCATGAAAATCAGACCTACAACCAAGAATCCTCCACCCAGCAAAGATATCATTTAGAATCGAAGGGCAGATAAAAGTACTTCCCAGACAAGGTAAAGCTAAAGGAGTTCATCATCATCAAACAATTATTATATGTTAGAAGGTCATACTTAAGAAAAGAAGATCAAAACTATGGACAAAATTGTAATAAATATATATTTGTCAATAATTGAGTCTAAACAACAAACTAAGCAAACAAGAACAGAGACAGAATCCATATATGGAGAGCGTTTTCATGGTTGACAGATAGGAGGAGGGTGTTGGGGAATGGGGATGTGAAGTACAGTATAGGAAATGAAGTAGCCAGAGAACTTGTACGCATGACCCATGGACATGAACAATGATGTGGGGATTGCCTGAGGGCGTGGGGATACTGGGTGGAGGGAGGCAAGGGGGGAAAATTGGGACAACTGTAATTGCACAATCAATAAAATACAATAAAATAAAATCTAAACAATTATTAAAAAATTATAATCTAAATGCCAGACTGTTTAAATAAATATCATTGGGAATGCTTTGGCTAAAAATAAGCCCTGTTAACAGTGACGCTACAGGTAAAGATAATTTTCCTCTCAGTTCTGTTGGTAGGTAGTCTTATTCTCCGATATGAACTGTTTCAATTGCTTGGGAATGATATAAACTATGATTTTTCTATTCTCTGCCATCCATTACCCACAGTGTACTGGCTTATTGTCTTCCTTTTTGTTACATTATGATTACAAGATTGCTAGATAATAGTAGTTCCCCCTTATGAAGGGAATATTCTAGGAACCTCTACTCCCACAGTAGCTGCCTAAGGCTGTGGATAAGTACTGAACCCTATGTATATTATATATTGTTTTACATACATATACTTTACAGCCTCTCTTTGGCTTATGTGAATCGTCAGCATCATCGCTCTTGTGCTTTGGAATCATTATTAAGTAAAATAAGGGTTATTTCTACGCAAGCACTGTGATACCCTAATATGCAGGACATACACAGCGCAGATACACTGGACAAAGGGACGATTCATGTCTCAGGTGGACACTGAGATTTCATCATGCTATTGAGAATGTTGTGCAATTTAAAACTTAAGAGTTGTTTACTTCTGGAATTTTTCATTTAATATTTTGGGCCACGTTGACTGCAGGTTAACTAAAATGTTGAAAGTGAAACCACTGAGAACAGAAGACTACTGTAGTTCCAGACATTAGGACCTCAGTGAAAGCAGAAAAAAATTGTTTTTTTGTGGAGTGAGCCTTCTTTATCAGCGAGTGATAAACTCTCCCCGAAGTACCTTCTCTTCATCCCAGCAGACATCTATATATATCTCACTGGCTACATAGCTATGTCTGGACCCAGCAGAACCTAAGAGAGCAAGCAGTTGGCAGTTCCAGATTTTATAGTTGGAAGTTACAAGGTAGAAGGGGGTTGGGAATGTGTGTCTTGAGTAGCCAGTATACAAGACCTGTTACAATGGTCAAGTAAATTATGGTTAATTTACTTGAAGATTTATAATAAATCCAATGAAAATGATGGTTATAAAAATAGTGATAACACAAAAACTGAATAACAAAAAGTAAGCTGTAAAACTCACTGTAATTCTATATGTAGAGAAATGGATTGCAAGGGAAATTGGAAGGGAATAATTCAAAGGGGAAAAACAGTAGCAAATTAAGAGTGTATTTGAACAATTTTGCACATAACCTTTTTTTCTTTTTGATAATGTGGAGGAACGGACTGGTGTTTTCATACCAGATCATAAGGTAAATGTGTAGCCTTGTCCTGCCCTTTTTGAAAAAAATACTTTGCATTGCCACCAGCCATTCACCTGTCTGTGAACATTAAGTTTTATCTTTTTAATTTTTTTTGCCTTCCTTCTTTCTTTTTTTTTTTAAATTTTATTGTTGTTATATCCGTTCCCTTTTTGCTCCCTTCTGTCCCCCTCCCCACCCACCCGTTCCCCCCAAAGTCAATCCCACTTGTTACTTTTTAATTTAATAAGTATATGTACATGATGTATCAGAGCTGCCTTTTTAAAAAACTTAAATAATCTGCCCTAGCTGATGGCACAGTGGATAAGGTGCCAGCCTGTGGACCCCAAGGTTACTGGTTCGATTCCTCAGCCAGGGCACATAACCAGGTTGCAAACCAGGTCTTCAGCCAGGTCCGTAGCTGGAGACAGGTGAAAGGCAACCACACATTGATGCCTCTTTCTCCCTTCCCTTCTCTCTGAAAATAATAAATAAAATCTTTAAAAAACTGATAATTTGTAATTTTTTATTTCTAATTAGGCTCTGTAGTTTTCCTTGTAATGTGTTTTTTCATCTATATAGTCTCATTACTCTTTATCAGTCTCTTATTTGGTTATTGTATTGATTAATATTTACCTTTTTTAAAAGGTAAGCTATTATTATATCTTCTGTTTATATTTTTTTATTTTCTTTTGGAGCATATCTTATAGTTTATTATGTAAAATTTATTGTGTTTGAATACTTTTACTACAGCTATTTTTTTTTTTTTTTTTTAAGATTTTATTTATTATTTTTAGAGAGAGGGGAAGGAAGAGAGGCAGAGAGGGAGAGAAACATCAATGTATGGTTGCCTTTCACCTGCCTCCAGCTACAGAGCTGGCTGGAGACCTGGCTTGCAACCTGATTATGTGCCCTGGCTGGGAATCGAACCAGCAACCTTTGGGTTTGTAGGCCGGCACCTTATCCACTATGCCACCAGCCAGGGCTGCTATTTTAACTCTTGATTCTAATAACTTCTTCAGAAGTCAGAAGGGATTATGTGAGTTCTATAAGAATGTAAAAGTAGAAGGGGGGACTCCTTTAAAAAACAGTATTTTATGTAGATTGTAATAAGCTCTGTGGAAAAATGGGCTACAGCGCTGGTGCAGCTCTCCTCCCAGTGCTTAGCACAGTTTGGTTACATGGTAAGCACTCAGTGAATGGGTGGATTTTATTGCCGTATAGTGATTAGAATGTTAATAACTTTGTTATTTCTGGATTAACATTTTTATTTGTTAGAATGGTTTGAATCACTTTTTGAAATCTGTTTTGCTCACTTTTATCACTTGCCTGCTAAATAGTGATTTTATGCTAGAAACTTTGCTGGGCACTAGGGATTCAAGGATAATTAAGACTTGCATGTACTTTGAGGAAGTTCATAGTGTACTGATCACTTCATAGAATGTTTCACTACCAAGCTGTATTGATAGCTGTTAAATTGTTGAGTATGTTTTCATTTTAATTTTTGTCAAAGTAATACATGCATACAGTTAAAGGTAAATAGTACTGATCAGCTTATGATAAACGAGTTGTTTCCTGATGTGCCATTCGTCTCCAAGTATAACTACTTAGAATCAGCCTTTTAAAAAAACTCTTACTCATATTTTCTGTTATGTATTCATATTTCAAAATAGTATTCTTAACACTACTTCCTTTTTGCCAGTTTTAAATAATACCTACAAATGTTGTGGTAGATGAGGATTTAGCTGTATTATCCCCTTTCACTTCTTGGCTCTATTTCTTATCCCCCTACTATATCAAAATATTTAAAATTAATGTTTATATTATGTAAATATACATAAATAATATCCACTTCGGAGCCAGCCAAATAGTGTAGTACTGTTATTTTCCTGTGTAACTTTTGGTTTTCCTAGAGTTAATGATTATCTCATTTTCTTCATGGCTTAGTTTTCTTATAACACTGCTCTACCTTTTTTCCTTTTTTTTTCACAGACCTCAGTAGCCTTTACATACAAATTTATATGCAGTCAAAATTACCAAATAGTTTCTCGGGCCTCTTACCCCTGTTTAAAACTGTTGATCTTTTTCTTGGTTTTCCTGTCTTGCTCTATCTTGCTCTAATGTTGGCTATTTTCTTTTTAGATCTGTGAGCTAGCTCTTAATCTAAAACTTTGTTTGGCTTCCCCCCATTGTTACAACTCTTGTGTTCTCAGCTCCATGTTCTCTTTATTTTGTCCTTTTAATGGTACCATGTTTTGAGCAAGAATGGGGAGGAAGGAATGTATGGGAATGTATGTTTTGGAAATTTATATTCTGAAAATGACTAGGTAAAATTTGTGATTGAAAGTAATCCTAGGTAAAAAAAAAAATGACACAAACTTTATGAGGAAATTTCAGAGACATCATTCTTTATTAAAGGATAAAGCTAGCTGTCAAGTTTTAATACCAGAATAAAAAAGTTTTTCAGTTGAACATCACTTCTGTACTTAACTGCAGAGTTAAATAGATGCCCTACTGTGTTTTATTTGTGTATTCACTGCTTTGGCCTATAAATGTTTTTCTGGTTCTAGTTGCACACAGGATATGCCACATGTTTTTTTATTCAGCATACATGTTTCATTCACTGGACTGTGAGCTCTTTTTTAATTGTTTTGTCACTACTTTAGCAGCATGTCCCTAAATTTAATGTGTGTGTGTGTCGTATAGTAGGGGAGGCTCTGCTAGTTACCTGGAAATGCCAGAAACTGCAAAAAAAGGTGTTATGATTGAGCAGTGTAAGGCCTGTGGTGTGGAGGCTGAACTAGAGTGTTCATGAATCTGGGTTTTGGCATTAGTGATTTTTGTTTTCATTCAACAGACTTTCAAGTGCCTGCTTCATGCCAGGTCCTGTTCTAGGCACTGGAGAAGCAACCGTGATGAAATCAGATTCTGCCTGCATGAAGCTTAAATCGTGGGGGAAGACAGTAGTAAATAAGTGCATTCTTAAAATGTTAGATGGCAGTAAGTGCTATGATAAAGTGGAGTATATTGGAAATGGATGGAGTGCTGCAGGGGGTGGAGGAAGGGCTTTACTAAGGAGGTGCCTTTAAAATAAAAACTTGAGGAAAGTGTTCTAAGCTATCAGTTGGTTTTTCTTCCTACAGTCATTGCCTCTAGCTCACCCTTTCTCTTAAAGGCTTTGTTACAACTTGGTGATACCAAATTTAGGCATCAGAATTACCTAGAGGGCTTGTTAAAACACAGCCCCACCCTCAGTTTCTGATTCAACAGGTCTGGAGTGGAGCCTGAGAATTTGCATTTCTATCTAGCACCCAGGTGATGCTAATACTGGTACTTTGTACAATACTTAAAGAAGCTGACTCTCACCATCTCTGACATATCAGGTATCCAGAAATAAAGCAAATAGGCCAGTAAGAGCAAAAAGCAGAGCTATTCCAGGACCCTAGCTCTTTATTGCACAGAGATATGAAACCTTATTTAGGCCTTCAAGCTGATAGACTAGCACATACCAGTTTTTTTTTTTTTTTTTATTTCCTCCCAAATTCTTTGTTTATGATTGTATTTTTAGATGTATCCTGATATGAAAATAAAGTCAGTCATTTTCATTCAGTCAGTAACATATTTGGGGAATACCATGGTCCAATTTGCTGTAAGGAAGATTATAGAAATGACAAATAAAACATATCCCTTCTCACAATGCACTTCCAATCTAGTTAGGGTATAAGATAAGAACTCATGTATGCAGAAGTGCTAAGATGAGACCCTTAGGGTTCTCCTAATAAATGAGGCTTTGAATCATAAATCTCAAATATTCAAATTATTCATTTAACAATATTAACTGATTATAATTTTAATTGGCATTTTTCTTGCATGTGAGATTGAACATCTTTTTAATATGTTTGAGGCTTTTGTATTTCCTTTTTATCAACATGTTCTTCGTACATTTTTTCTGTTGAGTTCCTCATCTTAATGATTTGTAGGTGTTTTTAATAAGAAAAGTAAACTTGTTATTTGTGATACGACTTTCCTATTTTTTTTGACATTTGTAAAAAGAAATTGTCTTATATCATGATAGTTCAACTTTTGCATTGCCATATATATATATTATTTTTTTTTTTTGAGGTGAAATTAATTAGTCTTTTTTTGGCTTTAGGTCTTATTCTCAGAAAGGCATCCCCAACCCTGAGATTATTGAAATGAAAACAGACTACCTTTTCTTCTAATACTTTGGGGCTTCTTTAAATTTTTTTCGGTCTGTTTGGCATTTGAATTGATGTGAGAAATAATTTTCAGATGGCTGCCCATCAACATTTTTTGAATAATCCACATTTTACCCAGGCATGTGCATATAGTGTCACCTTTAGCTTTAACTAAATTCCTGTGTATATTTGGGTTTGTTTTTGGATTGTATGTATCATATATGTCTCTCTGTGTTTACACGTGAGTATCACTTTTTAAGTGACTTACAGAACTATAAGTTTTAAAATATTTTAGGTCTTTTAAATAAGTTGTCTATTGCTTATTTATTTTTTCATAACTACTTTAGAACCATCATGTTTGGTGCTTTAAAAAAACGACTCTGATGGTATTTAAACTGGGCTTGAATAACTTTTAAGGAAATAGGGAGAAATAAAATCATTGTAATACAGTACTCTTTTTAGGAACATGGCTTTGCTTCTCATTTGTTCAAGGCATTTTTGGTGCTCTTTAGTACTGTTTAAAGTATTCTTTGCTAGCTCTTAATTTATTCAATTATCTTACCATTTAATATAAATGGGATTATTTTCTTTCATTGTGTTATCTAACTAGTTGTATTTATAGACACCCAATGGGTTTCAGGTTTTGTATTTATATGAAGCTATTTACTAAAATTCCTCTATATTTTTGTATTAGTTTGTAATTCATTTTCTTAGAATTTCCACATAGCCACTCATATTATTAGCCAGTAATAGTAACTATTTCCTCTTTTTTAAATTTTTCATCTTACTTACTTTTTTTTTCCAAATTGATTATGCTGTTACAGTCATCCAAATATTTTTCCTGTGTCCCTCTCCACCCTCCACTGGTGACTGCCCCCTGCCCTTTGTTTATGTGCATGGGCCATGCATATAGGTTGTTTGGCAATTCCATTTCCTATACTTGCTCTTAACATCCCCTTGGCTATTCTGTATCTATAGATTTGTACTTCTTCTTCTTTTTTTTTTTTTTTTTAAAGATTTTATTTAAGTATTTTTAGAAAGAGGGGGAAGGAAGAGAGGCAGAGAGGGAGAGATACATCAATGTATGGTTGCTTTTCACCTGCCTCCAGCCACAGCCTGACTGGAGACCTGGTTTGCAACCTGGTTATGTGCCCTGGCTGGGTAATCGAACCTGCGACCTTTGGGTTCGCAGGCGGGCGCCTTATCCACTGTGCTACCAGCCAGGGCAGATTTGTACTTCTTAATTCTTTCACCTTTTCCCCACTCTAGACCCTCTACGCTGGTCACCATCTTCGTGTTCTCCATACCTATGATTCTGTTTCTGTTCTGCTTGTTTGCTTAGTTTGTTTCTTTAGATTCAGTTGTTGATAGTTAAGTATTTATTGCTATTTCAGTATTCATATTCTTGATCTTTTTCTTAAATAAGTCCATTCAACGTTTCATATTACAATGGTTTGGTGATGGCGAACTCCTTTAGTTTTACCTTGTCTGGGAAGCACTTTATCTGTCCTTCAATTCCACATGATAGCTTGCTGGGTAGAGTAGTCTAGGTTGCAGATCCTTGCTGTTCATTACTTTGAATACTTCTTGCTAATCCCTCCTAGTCTGCAAAGTTTCTTTTGAGAAATCATATGACAGTCTTATGGGAACTCCTTTACAGTTGATTATCTGCTTTTTTCTGCTGCTTTTATTGTTAACCTTTGACGTTTTAATTTTGATGTATCTTGGTGTGGTCTCTTTACATCCAACCTGTTGGGGACTCTGTGTGCTTCTTGGACTTGCATGTCTATTTCCTTCACCAAATTAGGGAACTTCTATTATTTTTTCAAAAAGGTTCCTGATTTCTTGCTTCTTCTCTTTTCTGGCACCCCTGTGATGCAAATGTTGGAATTCTTTCAGGTTGTCCCAGAGGCTGTTTATATATTATCCTTGATTTTTTGGATTCTTTTTTTCTTCTTGCTATACCGATTGGATGTCTTTTTTTCTTAAATGCTCCAAATCATAGATTTGATCTTGGCCTCATCCACTTCATTGTTGATTCCTATAAATTGTTCTTTATTTCAATGAGTATATTCTTCATTTCTGTCTGGGTCTTTTATGTGCTATTGAAGTACTCACTGAATTCCTTGAGCATCCTTATAACCAGTGTTTTGCACTCGCATCTGATAAATTGCTTATCTCCATTTTGTTAGTCCTTTTCCTGAGTTTTGTTCTATTCTTTCATTTGAGTCATATTTCTTTGTTTTCTCATTTTGACAGCCTCCCTGTGTTTGTTTTTGTGTGTTATTAGGTAGAGCTGCTTTGACTGTGTCTTGGTAGCATGGCCCAATACAGTAGGTTACATGTAGGGTCCATTGTCACAACCTCCCCTGTATCCCAAGCTGTGTACTTGATGTGTGCCCTCTGTGTGGGCTGAGTATTCCCTCCTCTTATAGATGGGTCTTAATTGCTGTCACCAGGTCACTGGGAGGGATTTATCCAGTTCAGACAGCTGGTAGGCCTGGCTGTGACCCCTGGCCAGAACTACCTCCCTCTGTCTTGTGGAGGTGGTTGGGGGGTGCACAGACATGATCTGTAACTGTCTGCTGGGTACACAAGCTATGGGATTTTCTGGGTGGTACAAGCTATGGTCACCCTCCACCTATATTCTGTCTAGGGTCCTTTGGTGTAAGGTATGAAGTCGTCTGTGGATGTCTGCCTCTTGTGCCAGGTCTGGGGCTACTCAGTGAGAGGTCTAGGGGGTAGGCTCAGCTGTTGCTTGATTGAGCAGATTTATTAGGGTCTGAAGCCTGCACCTATCTGAGCTCTTCATATGTAAAAGCATCTCTTACCAGTTTGGGTGGGTACTGTAAGTTGGATGGGGTGAACCTTTAGGTAATAGTCAGGACTGTGCTTATTGTGTGAGCCGGGTTAATGGAGATTCAGGTGTGGTGCTATTGCACTGTGGCTCTGTGGGGGGCAGGGGGCTCAGAAAAGGTACAGTCGCTGCTGTCTGCAGTTCTGTCTAGGAGAAAGTTGCCCCCTAGGTCTGACCCTGATGCCAGACACTTCAGTTCCTCCCGAGTGCCACTGGCATCCTTTGAGGTGCTACCCCAGTGCTCAACCCCATAGGGGGTGAATCATGGTAAGTCTATATGTGGTGCAAGGCCCATTAAGAGAAAGGCCTGAAAATTCTTCAGTTCCTTCTGCTGACCCAATCCCGAGAAGTTTTACGGCCAGAAGTTATGGGGACTTATCTTTTTGGTACTGAAACCCTGGGCTGAGTGTTACGCACAGTACAGGTTTTAATTGTATTGTTTGTATTGTAACTCATCATATTAAGGAAGTTGGCATAGTGTTTGTTTGAAAATAAAAAGATTTGATTTTATTTTTCATTGTATTTTTTCCCATTACCATTTATCCCCTTTATACTCTCTTCCATCTCCATCTTTGTAATCACCACACAGTTGTTTGTGTCCATGAACTCTTTTGCTTTGCTTTGCCTTGCTTTGCTTTCATTTCCTCTTCCTCTTTTCTTTGTCCCTCCTTCCCCTCCCTCCTTCCTTCCTTCCTTTGATCCTTCTCAAAATAAAAGATTTAAAATATTACATTGATAACGAGTTGCAAGGGCAGAGCAAAGAATTTTTCTTTCTTGTCCGGAGCCATGTGAGGGCAAGTTGCCAACCATCCTAATCTGATGACCTATTGCCTCCCACAAAATACTTTAGGGTTTATGTTGCATAAACAGGTACTATCCTATATAACCATATGTAGCCATCAAAATCAGGAAACTAACACTGATGTATTTTTATCATCTAATCCTGAGATCCCATTCATGTTTCTTATTCCTGTAATGTCCTTTTATAGCCAAATCCAGTCCAGAATCATATGTTACATTTGGTTTTTATATCTTTTTAGTTTCCTTGAATCTGAAATGGTCTTTTTCTTTGACTTTTAGAACCTGGTACTTTTCAATATTACAAGAAAGTTGATGTAAAATTTGCATGATATTTCTTTATGATTGATTTCTGATTCTTTACCTTTGGCAGGAAATATCACAGAGGTGTTCTGTGATTGATCATCAAGGAATATCACAGATAGTTCTAAAACATCTTTTTGTTTACCTTCTTTAGGTACTCCCATCTTTTTTTGTAATCTTCCTCTTGAACAATTCTAGATCTTCTATTTTTATTAAATATTTAATCCAGTATGTGAATTGATAGGAAGATAGGAAGGCAAGTGAACTGGGAGAATGAGATAGTTGGTTGGTTGGTTGGGGAATGAGTCACACAAAGACTTTTTGGAATCATCCAGGATCAATGATGGTAGAAATACAAAACTAGCCAAAGGATATAGAGAGGGAAAAATTGATAATCAGTTTTATGATTACTTTGATTATATGATTATACTGATCATATTATTGATTTTATTAAAGCCATTTTTGAAGAATGTATAGAATTCTGTGCCAAAGCATTGTTTGGGCTGTAGTGCTTTTCTGACATCTTTCATTTTTTGTCAGCTTTAAATGCATGTGTTATTATTATGCTTATATAAAAGTGATCTCATTACAGAATATATAATTTCAAAAGGATTTTTATTACTAAATATAGATATTATAGATTATTTAATGCCATTTCCTCTTGTATACAGTTGATTTTTAGATCTTTTTAATTAATAAGAAAAATATTTTAAAATTACAATTAAAATTTTAAGAGCTCGTTGCAATGAGAATAAAAACATAACAGTACCTACATCATGATAACAGTAAGAAGCTTTGCAAGTTGAATTTTCTATTCATTTCAGTACTGAATAAATAAAAATTAGTGTCATTCAAACTAAGTAGAAGATGTAAGCTTAATGGCTTGCTCTCTAAAACTCAGTTGGACAGTCCCCACAATTCCTTAGGGATGTGGTAAGGTCACCATTGTTGTTCTTGCTGAATAAAATGGAAAGCACCATAGAAATATAAATAACATTGTTGTCTGGGTTAATATTTAAAATGGGATGGGAAAGCATGTGGGAATAATGAAATTGATAGTTAGCCTTGATGGCCCTGAAATAGACCTCCTGCCCTTTCTTAATTGTGTTATGAGTTACTTGAACAAGTTAGTGTTTGCAACACATTTTAATTCCCTAGTGGCTGATATTATTTCAGTCCTAAATATCTTTAAAAATTTTTTTTTAATTGATTTGAGAGACAGAGAAGCAGAAATGGAGATAGAGAAACATTGGTTTGTTCCACTTATTTATGCATTCATTGGTTGTTTATTGTTTTGTGCCTTGACAGGGGATCAAACCCTCAATCTTGGCATAATGGGAAAACACTGTAACCAATTGGGTGAACTGGCCAGGTCTTAGAAATCTTTTTAATTATTTTGCAGATTTTCTTAGCCCTCTGTTTCGCTGAAGGCAAGAGTTTTGCAGTTTGTTTCATGTTAAAATGTAGGGTTCTTTTCATTAGTACAATAATTCTTTGAAAGGCTGGGAACCTAAATGGGCCATTATCTCTAATTTTCCCTTTTCCATCTTTCACCTTCTTTGTTTCCCTGCATTTTAAGGAGGTGGGGGTAGAATGAAAGGTGGAGATTGAGGAGAGGCAGCTGTTTATTATTTGTAAGGGAGGTCCAGGATAAAGTCTCTGGACAAGGAATCCGTTGTAAATTTAAATATATGGTAAAGTTCTGAGAACAATAACTTTGCAATGTATTACAAGAACCCATGATTTTACTCATAATTTTCTTTCTTTTCCTATCTTCACCCTTTATGAAAGAGAAACTCCCCAATGCCTTGGGAAACAAGCACTTGAACACACTATACTGTATACTTTGCATGTATCTGCATTTATTGGTTGTTTTAGATTATAGACTCTTAAAGATATGGACCATACCTTGTACTCTTCCCTAGCCTGAAATAAAATGCATATAGATGTCCTTTTCTTTAAAAAATAATTAAATCTTTTTTTTTCCAGTATCCAGCATATATTTTTAAATGATTTTATTTATTGTTAAAGAGAGGGGATGGTGGAGAGAGAGGGAAAGAAACACCAGTGTGTAAGAGAGGTGATTAATTCCCTCTTACACACCCTCAACTGGGGAACTTGTTGGCAACCCAGGCATGTACCCTGACTGGGTACTGAACCTGGTGACTTTTGGTTCACATCAGTCCACTGAGCTGCACCAGCCAGAGCTTAAGCCATTTTTCCCCCTTGCAATCAGTGCCTTTCTGTATACTTACACAGTTTGTGACAGATATGCCAAATAAATGTTTTTGCATCTAATTGTCCTGTCTTCCAAGATTCTTTCTTCAGTGATAAATATATATATATACTTGATCTAAACTGAGTTTTATTTTTCCTTTACCTACCCAGGCCCAGATTGCCTTCCTTCAAGGGGAAAGGAAAGGTCAAGAAAATTTGAAGAAGGATCTTGTGAGGAGGATCAAAATGCTGGAGTATGCTCTTAAACAGGAAAGGTAATTCATATAAAATAGAAGGTAGTCTTAAATATTGAAATAATTTTTCTGTCATTTCTAGAACAAATCCAAATTTTAATATTTTATTCTTCTGAATTTAGAAAGTATCATTTGTAATTACACTTAGAAATGGTTATAATGTTAATTGTATCATTAACATTTAATAATAATGACCAATAAACTGATTTAGGTGATTGAAAAATTTTAGCAATATTTTCCCTACCCTGTTCTTAAGAAACATATGCTTACTGAACTATTAATATCTATTTGTTTACAGAATTGAAATAGTTTTTGAATTGTAAAGAAAATTTTTATAATGCTTACAACCCATTCCTGTCATCTAATATTACTCAATTTAATGTATTTTCTTTGGAAAAAGATTGCTCTGGCAGATTATGTTTGTACTTTGTTCCGTTGCTATGAACTTATTCCTATTTCTCCAGAAGCAAATCCTACCTTTCTAGTTTGCTAGTGTCTGGGATACTCAAGTAACTAAACTTGGGTCGTAAGTCAAGGACAGTGGGTCACAGATGAAAGTTTTATATGAATTAGTTTTATTTATTTTAGTGGATGATGGTCTTTGGATTTTTGTGTGTGTCAGCTATGTGAAACAGGTCTTTGTTTTGAGTATTTGATGGGTATTATTGAAATTCTCTATTTTGCTTTATTTTTGGTGATCACGTGCATTTGTCATTATTTTGGTGAATTGGCTGTTTGCAAAACTACCATAAAGTAACATTTAATAATTATATTTGTGAATATTGAAAAATAGATAAAACTTTGTTACAACTGTGTTCACCTTCATGTAGCATCTTTAAGTGGCACAGGAGATTGAAAACAGGTTGACTTCTTAGGGACAACTAAGTGGTTCTTTTCCTTTAGAAGTTGATTGAAAGAAGACTGTATTGGGGAGATGGGGAAAAATACTTTTAAAGTATTTTTAAAGTAGTAGTTTGGGAATATTTGAGATTTTAAGCTATTTAAATTATAGGCATAAGCAAAGAGAGAGTAATATTAAAATGGCAACTATTTATTAACTATTACATACCAGGCCCTGAGGCTTAAAAACAAAGCGACTGGGTCAAGTTGCAGAGTTAGGTAGACCTGTGCTTCAGATCTCTCAAGTCTGACTGACGCTGAAGACTGTACTCTTCACTGTTACATTATAGTATCTCATAAGTCAGAAGAATTGAAATATATAAATACTACAGTAACCAAGAATATTGTGTATGTTTGTATGTGTATGTATGTTTGTATATCTCTTCTCATTAAACATACTTATCTATGCATACAACTGAAACACTGCACTGGGGCTGAGTATAAACATAGGTCATAGTCCTTTCCCACAAGTGCTCAGAGTAACTGGAAACAGACTGGGAAACCACAAAGTGCTGTGCAGTCTCAGAGGTGCTATGGGAGAAGTATGTACAGGGCATAGTGGGGTCACAAAGAAGGGAGTGGTTATTTCCATCTGGAAGATGAAAGATGGTGTAATTAGAGAAGGTGAGATCAAACATCATTATAAAAAAATAGTGTGTTTGCCAGATAGGCAAGGTTCAAGGAGTGGATATGTTTGACATAGAATAAAGCAATTTGGTGTGTTCAGAAATTTGTAATGACTGTGTATTGGAGAGAAGGATGTTAGTTGTGTTTTGATAAGGGATCATGGAGGGCCTAACTAAGGAATTGAAACTTAATCTTACACCATAATGGGGAATGTTGAAAGTTTTCAAAATCTTTCAAAAATAATCTCAATCTCAAACTAGTAGAAGTTGCAAGACATGTGTATCGTTTTCCCAGCTTCTTTAAGTCTGACCACATTTTACTGTATTAACTTTAATTGTACACACTCTAGCATATTGTTATTTTCTGAATCATTTACTACTTAGTTGCAGACATTACTTCCCTTCTCCCCTAAATTCCTCTGCTTATATTTCCTAAGAGCAGGGGCATTCTGTTTATAATTACAGCTTATTATCAAACTAAGGAAATTTAATGTTGATATAGTTTCGTTATCTAACATAGCCCATATTCATATGTTCCAATGACAATCTTTTATCATTTTTTCACCGTAAGTCCCAATAATGATATTTATAGGGTTATTTTTTTTTCCTGGTCTAGGATCTGCATTTAGTTCAGGCAATGGAAAGGTTTAAAGCATAAAATAGTGTGAAATAGATTTTAGCAAGATCATCCTGACTTCAATGTAGGGAATGGACTAGAAAATTTATCTGTTAATATAGGCAGGAAGATTTTATTAGTGTATGGTGAGAAATGATAACATAGTAGCTGTAGGAATAGAGGAGACATCAGCTGTGAAACATTTTAAATAGAATCAATACAATCTGGAAGATGATTGGGTATAGGGCAAGAGAAAGAGAGATAATTTAAGAATGATTCCCAGGTTTCTTTCTGGCTTAAAGTGTGAGTTTTGAAAGTTACCAAACTAAGGATAAGAATTAAGAATTAAAGAATAAGAGTTAATGGTTTAAAAGCAAATATAGGAGATAACTCATGACTAGACATGTATAAATCAATATCATGGGTAAAGATATAGGAATAATTGAGACAAGAATAAATATTATGGGAAGAGAATAGAACTAGCAGGAGCCACAAGAAATAAAAGTGTTTGAAGAAAAGAAGAGGAAGAAGAGCCCACAAAACAATGGTTGGAGAAGGAAGGAAAGAGCAGTATATTTGAAGCAAGCCAAAGAAAGTGGGAGTTTGACAATTGTAGACTACAAGTAAATAATCATTTGGATTTGCTATTTAAAAGCATCTTAGTATCTTTGCCAGAACAGCTTTGGTGAAGTAGCAAGAACATAAACCAGATCACAGGAGACTGAGAGGTAAGAAAGATAGAGACGAGACAGATATAGTTGCTTATTTTTCAAGTAGTGTAACTTTGAAGAACAGAAGAGATAAAGAACTGGCCTGGTCTAGAGAAGATTTTTTTTTTTTTTTTTAAATGAATGGGATTCTTCTGGAGAAAGAGTGCCTGATTTTGTATCTTCTGAAGTTCATGAAATGATTTGAAATTATTCCTGATGTAATGGCACTGTTGAAGTATATAATAAGGAATAAAATGTATTTCTTTGTGAATTAGAGCTCATAAACATTTCCATGTTCATTGGACATATTTTCTAAAACACAGATGTTGAGGCCCTGACTGGTGACATAGTGGATTAGGCACTGGCCTATGAACCCAAAGGTTGCTGGTTCGATTCCCAGCCAGGGCACATAACCGGTGGCAAGCCAGGTCTCCTGCCAGGTCTGTAGCTGGAGGCAGATGAAAGGCAACCATACATTAATGTCTCTTTTCCTCTCTGCCTCTCTTTCTTCCCCTCTCTCTAAAGAATAATAAATAAAATATTAAAAAAAAAAAAAGAACTGCAGATGTTATATCCTGCTTAAAAATATCTGCCTAATTCCAACATTCTTTTTTTTTTTTTTTTTTTTTAAGATTTTTATTTTATCATTTCCAAAGAGAGGAAGGGAGAAAAAGAAACATCAATGCATGGTTGCCTTTCACCTGCCTCCAGCCATGGACCTGGCTGGAGACCTGGCTTGCAACCTGGTTATGTACCCTGACTGGGGAATTGAACCAGCAACCTTTGGGTTTGCTGGCTGATGCCTTATCCACTGTGCTACCAGGCAGGGTGTAATTCCAACATTCTTAATAAAACCTTTTATATCCAAGCTCCTTTCTAGTCCTATATGTACACATACATACTCAGCATACATGCACACAAACTGCTAGCTGGTGTTTGACCTACTTTAGTTTTTGGATTTTTGTTTGTTTGTTTGTTTATTTGTTTTTTACACTTTGAGGAACTTTTAAGATGTTGCTTCTAACTGAAATGCCCTCTGCATCAATCAGTTTATTTGTCTGATTAGGAAACTAATGTCATAAGAATTCAATAACAGTTCATTGGGTTAAATCAAATTATTTTTAAGAGAACGGTTGGTAAATACAGCAATTCTGTACTTATTTTCTCTTTGTCTAATTTTTTATAGTGTTCATACTGTTATTTTTGTTACATATATTGTACAGAATAGTTTCTAGTCCTTCTGTGCCTGTTGCAATTCTGCCTAAGACCACTAGAATGCACTATAGTGCAGTATTTTGTATTTGAAATGTTTTTTCTTTATACAAGTTCTGCCCCGAAAGTATCAAATGTGCAAACTGTTTTAATTATATTGACATTGGCTCAATCCTTTCGAGACAGACCTCCTATGTATATAACAAAAAAACATAAATTAACTCCATAAATTTTGTTGCTGCTTTCACTTGCTCCTCAGGAGCCTGTTACTTTCTTCAATTGCTGTTTAGACTTTGAGGAGATATTGTTACTTAAATTCAAATTAATTATTATAAATCTTACCCTCTTATAATCAACATGATTACAAATACATTGAAATAGACTAGGAAATGTTTGGTATGGTAATGAAATCTTTGATTAAGAGACTGGGTTGCGGGCCACGTCCCCAGCTGGGGGTGTGTGAGAGGCAACCACTTCTTTTTTTTTTATTGGGACTAGAGAAAAAGCCGTTTAAATGCTTTGGGGCAAATGATTTACAAAAGGTTTTTAAAAAGAAACATAAACATAAGCTAATTAGCCAACTAACACCAAATAGTCTCCCTTTTGAATAAGTTCACTGATTTTCCTTCCAAAAGGAAATTTTTAAAAATGATGTCTTATGTAACATGTATCCTTTCCAGAAATATTAAGTACATGTAAAAAATATATAACATACATATAAAATACATATATACATAGTATTTTGTACTTTGTTTTTTTCTTACTTAAGCTTAGAGATCAATCCATATTAGCAAACAGATATTCTTTCTTCTTTTTAATGGGTACATATTTTATAATATGCAAACATAAAGACTAGTATAAAAAATGCTGATGTATTCACCACCTACTCTAAAAAATAGAACTTCAGCTGTGTATAATTTTCATAGGTTTTCTTAAGATTCCCCTCTAGCCCTGGCTGGTGGCACAGTGAATAAGGTGCTGGCCTTTGAACCCAAAGGTCGCTGGTTCGATTCCCCAGTCGGGGCACATGAGGTTGCAAGCCAGGTCTCCAGCCAGGCCTGTGGCTGGAGGCAGGTGAAAGGCAACCACACATTGATGTCTCTCTCCCTCTCTGCCTCTCTCTTTTTCTCTCTTTCTAAGAATAATAAATAAAAATCTTAAAAAAAAAATTCCTCTCTAGTTTTCTTTAATCTTGGAGATTTCATAGTGTTTTTCATTAGATCACCTGAGAGAGGGCAGATACCATTTCTACAGGAGGAAATATTGGAATAGGATAATCTCCTCTCATCTTTGGTTGGCTCTTGCAGGTCAGGCATAGAATACATGAGTTAAAAAAAATTCATCTCTGGGGACTTCTGGTCAAAATGGAGGTGTAGGTAGAAATGCATCTCCTCACGCAATCTCAAGAAGAATCAACAACTAACCTCAAAACAAAAAACACCCAGAAATTACGTAAAATTGAACTGTATGGAAGTCTGTATGACAACCAAGGATTTAAAGAAGCCAAATTCTCCCAGACGGGTAGGAGGAATAGAGACAGGGGTCAGGGCAGAGAGAATGTGGTGTTGCCTCGCAGCAGCAGAACAAGTGGTCCCACATTGGTGTGTGGTGGATAAAAATTGGGAAGGATACCTGTGAGCTAGTGACCCCAGCCCCAGGCCAAACTGCACAGCCCAGAGTTCCAGTGCCAAGAAGATAAGGCCTCACAGCTTCTGGCTGTAAAAACCAGTTGGGGTTGGATGATAAGAGGGTTGAGAGTGTATGCAAATCCACCTGTTCTGGGAATCACCACCAGGGCAGCAGTCAAAAGGGTGCCAGTAGCTGATGGGAAATGGGTGAAATGACTGAGAATGGGCCGAGTGCGAGTGCCGGGCAAGCCTCCAGCAGCCAGGCAGCAGCATTGTTCCCTCTCCAACTTCTCTCTCACTCCCCAACCCCACATGCCCACACAGAGCCACAAAATGGTGAAGCGGGTTGCCCTGCGCTGGTGAATTCCTAAGGCTTTGCACTTAACAGGTGTTCTAAGACAGGGAGTCAAAGCAGTTCTACCTAATATACAGAAACAAATACAGGAAGGCTGCCAAATTGAGGAGACAAAGAATTATGGCCCCAATGAAAGAACAGAATACCAGAAAAAGAATTAAATGAAACAGATAGCCGATTTCTATCAGATGGAGAGTTCAAAACACTGGTGATAAGGATGCTCAGAGATATCATTTATGATAGAAACATAAGGGAAGGAATGAAAGCTACACCAAGTGAAATAAAGAAATATCCACAGGGAACCAACAGTGAAGGGAAGGAAGCTGGGATTCAAATCAGTAGTTTGGAACATAAGGGAAAAATAAATAGTCAACCAGTACAAAATGAAGAAACAAGGATTCAAAAAACAAGGAGAGTGTAAGAAGACTCCGGGACATCTCCAGAAGTGCCAACATCCGAATCACAGGGATCCTGAAGGAGAAGAGGAAGAGCAAAACATTGAAAGTTTATTTGAAAAAATAGTGAAAGAAAACTGTCTAAATTTGATGAAGGAAGTAGACATACAAGTTCAGGAAGCACAGAGTCACAAACAAGTTGGACCCAAATAGAACCATACCAAAACACATTAAAATGCTAAAGATTAAAAAAAGATAGAGAGGATATTAAAAATAGCAAGAGAAAAGAAGAGAGTACCTATAAAAGGACTTCCCATAAGAGTGTCAGGTGATTTCTCAAGGGACTGGCAAGAATTATTCAAAGTGATGAAAAGTAAGGATCTGTGACCAAGATTACTCTATCCAGCAAAGCTATCAGGAAGGGCAGATAAAGTGCTTTCCAGACAAAGTAAAACTAAAGGAGTTCATCATCACCAAGCCATTATTACATGAAATGTTAAAGGGACATATTTAAGAAAAAGAAGATCAATGGAATTCTACACAGAAAGAAAGAAGGAACTCCTACTTTTGCAACAACATGAATGGAACTGGAAAGTATTATGCTTAGTGAAGTAAGCCAGTCAGTGAAAGACAAATACCATATGATCTCACCCATTACAGAACAATAATGAACAAAACAAACAAACAAGCAAAACAGAACCAGATACATGAATACAATGAATAGACCTTCAGTGGGCAGAGGGGAAGGGGTGGGGGGAGGAGGAGGCAAAGAAGAGGAGCAGTTTAGTCAAGGAACTAGTATGGAAGAACCATGGACATGGACAACAAGTGGGATTGACTTTGTGGGGGAGTGGGTGGGGGGGAAAGGAGACAGAGGGGAGTAAGAAGGGGATGATGTAATACAACAACAATAAAATTAGATAAAAAGAAAAAGAAGATCAAAACTGGATATTAAAATGACAAACTCCCAACTATTGACAAATGAATCTAAAAACAACAAAAGCAAACTAAGCAAACAACTAGAACAAGAACGGAATCATAGATATGGAGATCATTTGGAGGGTTGTCTCATCAACAGGGACGGGGAAGGGGAAGAATAGGGGAAAAGGTACAGGGACTAAGAAGCATAATGGGAAGACAAAAACAGACAAAAATAGAAGACAAAAATAGTATAGGAAATGGAGAAGCCAAAGAACTTATATGTGTGACCCATGGACATGAAATAAGGGGCAGGGGGTTGCTGGAGGGAAAGGCAGTAATAGGGGAAAGGGGCAACAGGAAAAATTGGGACAATTATAACAGCATAATCAATAAAATAATTTAAAAAAAAATTCCCCTGTATGTTAAACTCTGATTTTTCTGTTCTAACTGCAAAATAATATGAAGAATTCCAGCACTTCATATATTTGAGCAGTTTTCATTTTCTTCATGCTTCCTTGAAATATAAAAAGTTTATAGTAAGTGCTCAATTAGGTTTTTTTTTTTTTTTTTTTAAGATTTTATTTCATTATTTTAAGAAAGAGGGGAAGGGAGAGAGGCAGAGAGGGAGAGAGACATCAATGTGTGGTTGCCTTTCACCTGCCTCCAGCCACAGACCTGACTGGAGACCTGGTTTGCAACCTGGTTATGTGCCCTGGCTGGGGAATTGAACCTGCGACCTTTGGGTTCGCAGGCCGGCGCCTTATCCACTGTGCTACCAGCCAGGGCCTCAATTAGTTTTTTAATAAGGATAAAAATAACTTTAAAAAACAACTTTCAAATTTGGCTATGTTACCCGTTCGTTACTTCTTTATTACTTTTCATATTATTGTTATTATCCCAGTCTCATTAAATCAAATATTTACTGTAAATGGCTTCAATAGTTTGGGAAAGCAGACAAGTCAAAATATACATATAAAGTAAACATGGCCATTTTTAGTTAACCTTAAAAATTTATACCTTATCTAGATTACTTTTCTTCTTTCAGATTAACCAGATGTAATAACATTTGTATAGCTTTTAAAAGAACATAGACAAGTATTCCTATTCACAGTTCTTTAGAGGGCTTCCTAAAAAGGCAAAGGATATAACTTTTTAAAAGTTATACATTTCTGCTAGAATAGCTAATTCAACATTCATGATTTGGACTGGTTCCTCGATCCTCCTTTGGATTGTTAAATATAATGTATCCTTGACAAATCATAATTGCCATACAAGGCACAGAGTGTTATATATTATTTTTCTTTTTAAATTTTATTTTTCTTTTTAAATTTTTTAAATTCAATTTTGAGAAAGGTTAGTGGTTTACAAGTTTATTTTACAATTCAAATTTATTGCTTTTGGTAATACAATTATACTCTGGTAGTCATCAAGAAAATTTAAATGCAACAAAAACTAGAATGTCAGTATGGTTCATTTGAAAGTACAGAAAAAAGATGTATGGTTCCCAGTGTTAGTCCTTTATTATAATAGCACTTGATGGTATAATGACAAAATAATAATGGCAAATGCTTTTGTATTATGACTTTGACACCTTGGGAGACTATGAGCCTTTGAAAGTTAGTTAGGACTTCTATATACTGATGACTACTCCTATTACGTACCTGAAAGTTTATTTAAATATGTTTTAAGATGGTTTGTATTTTCTCATTTCTTTGTTAGAGCCAAATACCACAAGTTGAAATATGGGACAGAATTGAATCAGGGAGATATGAAGCCTCCAAGCTATGATTCTGGTAAGCTAATTTTAAAGGAAGTTCAAGTGATGAAAAAAGAAGTTAATATCCAATATTTGGTAGCAATAATATTTATAACTGTAAGTTAATTTCTAGTTATGTGCATATTAGTTATTTCTGCTGATCTATTTTGGCACTAATCATGTAGTGTCACTTAGATTATTTCCCACCACCTGCCTTTATTCTGTTCTCCTTCCTTGTGGGTTTCCATTTTCTGCTTATGTTTTACACTTACTGGAAGGATCACAATTCATGGGGTAATATGCATCATTCTTGCTCGGTCTCCCAAGTATTAATGGGAACTTTGAGATGTGAAGTACAAAGTACATCATGCTCTTAAAATCCTGAGAGAAAGAGTAGGAACTGTGGAGATAAGAGATTTCTTCTTTAAGTACCGTAGAATTCCTTGTCCCATAAACTTAATTTTTAGGTGCAAAATTGTTTTTGGGCTTTCTCTCCCACAGTAGGTTCTGTAACCATATTATCTTTTAACAGCTGAAACTACATTTTCTTTTTAAAAAATCCTCATTTGAGGATACGTTCATTGATTTTTAGAGAGAAAGAGGAAAATAACATTGATGTGAGAGAAATCTGTCAATCCATTGCCTTCTGACTGGGGATGGAACCCACAACCTTTTGGTGTACGGGACAATGCTCCAACCAACTGAGCCACCTGGCTAGGGCTGTGTTATTCTTTTTCCTTCCCCTTTCTTCCTCTTCACCCCACCAAGCAATACAAAAATAGTACCTTTAAACAATTAAATATTAAGGAATATAGATATAATTTACTTATTAGTAGGTGTAAGGGAAAAGTTAAGAAAAGTTGTTCAAAAGTTATCACCATATTTCAGATGAGTGTGCTTCTAACATAATTTCAGAATAAATTATTGGATCAAATATCTGAAGATACCAACTATGGTTCATATTATTTATTTATACCTGCCTTCAGCTAGAGGCTTTATGTATATTAATTATAATTCTTAAAGTAGTTATTCAGTAAAGATAATACGCTCCTCATTTTAACTATGTGAAATTTAAACTCAGAGAAGTGGAGAAACTTGCCCAAGGTTACACAACCAGGTATTAAGTAATGGGAATATGGATATGAGCCCAAGTCTGTCTATCTGACTCCAAAATTCATGTTCTTCCCATTTTACCACACTGCTTCTACATTTGATACTTTATGAAAGAACTTTACAAAGTAAGTTCTAACTGTGATACTTTTACAGTTTAGCGTAGTAATGTTATTAAATGCTTCCACAGTTGAATATTGAATCCTTGAGAATTAGAGTAATTCCTAATGGTAGGCATATTTTTCCTTTGTTTCTTGATTGTTCTTTTACTTTGGTATCTCTTCTTTTAACTTGAGATATATTTAAATTTTTAAAAAGACAAAAACATATTTTCTTTTATATCCAGACTATTTGTTAGACTGTCCTAAAATGAAAGTATATTGCCTAATTTAAATGAGTGACTTTAATCAGTACTTTCACATTAAAAATTGTATTTCCTAATTTTTAGGTATCAACTAGGAGTATAAAGACCTAGTTGTATACTATTCAAAAATGTTTATAAGTAAACAGCGTGGTTCAGTAGGAAAAGTTTGGGCTTTGAAATTAGATATATATTAGCTTGACTCTGTCCTAACACTTTACGTACCTGTGATACTACCTAACATCTCTGAGGTTACTCCATTCCGCATCTGTGAACTGGGAAACATTCTGGAAATATTTCCTAACTCCCAAGATTATTTTCTTGGTGTTCATACTTAGTTAGTACCTACTACCACTCAATCTGTTGACCTTTCAATCTACAGAAATTAGTTCTTTTTTTGTAGAATAGCTTTTTTAGGATTTTATTTATTTTTAGAGAGAGGAGAAGGGAGGGAGAAAGAGAGGAAGAGAAGCATTGATGTGAGGGGGAAATCAATCGGTTGCCTCTTGAACACCCCCAGATTGGAACTGACCCACAACCCAGGCATGCGCCCTCACCAGGAATCAAACGGGCTGGTTACCTTTCACTTTTTGAGTCAATGCTCCAACCAACTGAACCACACTGGTCAGGGCAGGAATTAGTTCTTTTTGGATGTAGGGGATGAATAAAAGGGGGAATCAAAGATGACTCCCACATTTCTCGTTTAAAAAAACTGATGACATAGGTTTGGAAGATGGTGGATTTGCTTCTGAATTTATTTGTTAGGCAATCAAGTGAAGATGGCAAGTAGACAGGTGTGTGGGATTGGAGCTCAGGCTGGTGGTGTGTGTTTGATCCGTGTATTTGAGAGACATCACCATTTAGTACTGATGACATTCAAGGTCATTGGAGTGGAAGGCTCACCTAGAGACTGTCACGAGTCAGCAGAGGACCTAAAATGAAATCCTGAGAGCTGGCAATATTTAAAAGACTGCTAGAAAATAGAAACCTAAGAAGAAAACTCCTAAGGTTAATGGTAGGAGGAAAGCCCGCAGAAGCTAAGTGAAGAGATAGTGTTCAGAAGTAAGGACTCTTCAGTGTTAGTGATTAATGTTCAGAGGGCTGAAAATTATCTCTGGGAATTTAGTGACAAACAAGTCACTGAGAACTTGACTGCCAGCAGCTTCAGGAGAGAGAAGAGGACAGAAACATAGACATGAGTGGCAAATGAAGACCAAGTGCAGTCAGCTTTTGGGAAGCTTAGGTTGTGAAGATGCAAGACAAAGATTGGAAGGCAATAGCTGACAGGATGCAAGGGGTCAAGGGATATGTGTGTATGTGTGTGTGTGTGTGTGTGTGTGTGCGCGCACGAGAGAAAATGTGAGAGAGACTTCTTGGAGGAGCAAATAAAGAGAGGAAATAGAGATATAAAAAATAAGGAATCTGAAGAAGCAATTGGGGTTGGGTTCCGAAGATAGCTAGAGAATGGCAGGAGGAACATGTCTTTTATTGTTACTAAGAGCGAATATAGAAAGTTAGGTGATCAGTTTGTAGGTTCGGATTTCACTTTGTTGTTGGGTATTATAGCTTTATATATGAGACAAGATTTATCTGCTAAGAATGCATGAGAGGTTTGCAAAAAGTAGAGAAGATTTATAATGAATGAATGGGAGAAACTGACTAAGAAATGGTAGTATTGAGAAAAGCTAAGGGTCTGGTGGAGGTGTGTGACCATGAGTCTATATAAAAGCATTGATCTGTGTACTTGTTAAATAGAATGAAAATAGCTAATAGTTGAATTCATTGAATTCATAGAGAGACAAGGGGACAAGAAAATTGAATATATTGACAAAAGAATGGTTGAAGTGATAATCTGAACTAAAACTCCAGAGGGATGAAAGTGAAGAGGACCCTATGGCTAAGAATAAGGGGATAGGTTATGATCTAGAACAGGCCAGCACATGTTTCTGAGGCCAGGTAGTAGTATTTGGGCTTTGTGGGCCATGTTTGCTCTTGCAGCTACTCTGCTGTCAAAACATGCAGTCAGCCACAATATGAAAATGAGTCTGGAGGGCCAGATTTGAGCCACATGCTGTAATTTGTTAGCCTCTGGTAAAGTCCTGACTAAATCAAGAGAGTTAGTGAATTGGGAGTATTGAACCTGAAGGATATGTCAGAGAGTGAGTTTGCATCTGTGACAGTTCTTTGTAATGACAAGATCTAAGGTATGAGAACTAGAAAGGGTGGTGGTTATTGAGAAGCTGAAGTGGATCACCCACATCACACTCAAGACGCTGTAAAAGTTTGGTTGCAGAGGACACGTGTGGGCATGATTGGGAGCATTATGAGGGGATTTGTAGATGACAGTGATAAAGACAGGACTAGGGGAGGTAGAAGGTGCTGTATCCAAATAGGGTAAAGTTGAAGAAGCAGGGGTTTTCCCATTCTTTGTTCTTTTTCATTTACTATATATTTTTAACACTGACAATCAGACGTTTTCTAAAACATTTTTCACAAAAATTAGTTTCCCCTCTTTTGTTTCACTTTCAGATGTTCACATTTCTACTTTAAGTGAATATTGCTCCAGGTTACATTAAAATCTATATACTTCTGTAGTTCAGTTTCTCCTATTTAATATTAGAAGTCAGATACTTAGTAAAAAAATCCTTTTATCCAAGGTAACATATTCAGCCTTTCAAACTGAGACGTTTAGACTATTTACATTTAATGTGACTGTCAGTATGGTTAGGTTTAAAGCTACCACCTTGCTATTTATTCACTCTGTTTTTTGCTTCCTTTTGCTGTCTTTCAAATTTCTTTTGAATTAATCTAGTAATTTTTACGATTCCATTTTATCACTTCTGCTGGCCTACTAGCTATAACTCTTTGTTATTTAAGTGGTTGATTTAGATTTCATGAACTTACTACAGTCTATCTTTACGTGATAATATATCACTTCATGTGTCACATGAGATGCTTTTAACAGTGTACTTACATCTGTCCTCTCTTTGTGCAGTTATTTTCATAAATTTTACTTCTATTTATATTATAAACCAAACACTACATTATTTTTGTTTCAATAGTCAGTTCTATTTTAAAGAGATTTGAATGTTATAAAAAGTATATATTTACAGTACTCATATTTCTTTGTATGGATCCCTATTTTCTGGTATCATTTTCCTTCTGTCTTATTAAGGACTTTCCTTAACATGTCTTGTAATATGGGCTCCTAATAATGAATTCTTTCAGCTTTTATGTCTTAAGAAAGTCTTTATTTTGCTCACTTGCATCATTTCTGATGAGAGATATCTTCTGTCATCCTTATCATAGTTCTGGTGTATGGAAAGTGACCTTTTCCTCTGGCTACATTTAAGATTTTTAAAAAATATTTAATTGATTTTAATCAATTTTATTATGATGTGGTTTGATGCCTCCCTACCCCTCAACTGGTGTTTCTTGTGCTTGGGGTTTGTTGAGTTTATTGGATCTATGGGTTTATAGTTTTCATGAAATTTAGTACTTTTTAGCCATTGTTTCATAAGAGATTATTTTTTTGTTCTTCTCCCTATGGTGTGATCTGGAAACTCTTATCAAGGCAGTAAAGTGGAGCCATTATAAGCTCACCTATTTATTTCCTTTCTCTCAGGGACTGTTTTCCTTTGTTGTGTGATGTACAGTCCCTTAATCAGTTTCATCGATTTTGTTTCATACTTGTTTCAAGCAGGAGAGTAAATTGGGTCCTTGTTACTCCCAACTTGACTAGAAGTGCCAGTCAAATGCTTCTAATATTACTGAGAAATATAACTCTAACTCACTTTAAAATACTCCTTTTGTATAAAGTTACTTTTTGAACTGATAAGGTAAAATTGACTGCTAGTTGATGACTACTTACTAACCATTGAGAGTTCTGTCAGGTTGGCCTAATAAGGAAGTGTGGAGAAAATCAAGTTCACAAATGAAAGAGTTGTTTTTTGTTTTCTTTAAACCTTAGGCTTTTTTTTGTTTTTGGTAAATGTCAAATGTTATCACAATATGATAAATTATGAGAATATGAAAATATATTCTTTTAAGAGTTTGAAAACGCATTCTTACTTGATTTATTGTAATTTATTTTTTATTAAGGTATGCTTTACATACAGTAATATTCACTCTTTTAGTATTTTCACAAATACATACAGTCTTGTCACTACTATAATCAGTCCCTTCCTTTCCACTCTAATCTCCTGGCAACCACTAATCTGTTTTCTGTTTCTGTAGTTTTGCCTTTCCAGAAAGTCATATGGATTCCAGAATCATACAAAATGTAGTGTTCTGATTCTAGCTTCACTTATTTGGCATAATGCGTTTGAGATCCATACGGTGTGTATAGTAGTTTGTTCTCTGTTCCTACTGAATAATATTCCATTCATTGGTATACCACACTTTGGTCATATCACTAGCTGCCAAACTAGGCAAAGGCAGTTGTGCATATAGCTGAGGATGGTATAAAAAGGATTTACATCTGTTTTGGTGGGGAATTAGATGACCTCGAAAGCTCTTTCACATTTGAAATTTTCAGTTTTTTGACATGTCAATATAAATGTTCTTGGCAAATACAGGGTACTCACTTGCTGTAAGAAGGTGACATATTGGGACATACTGTGTTTATACATAACATAGTGTATTGTGGGTCAGTGGAAACAAGTCGTATCATTTTTCATTAGTATTGAGACATTGTTTTTGCCTTAAAAAAAGAAAAAAGAAAAAAAGGAATGTATACCCTCTGATGATATCCCAAAATAATTCTGTTTTTTTTTAGTTAACTTTGTTCCACTGACCTCCCTCTCCACCCTCCATCTACTCTACTGCTATTTCTTTGAAGTTTCACAGAGTTTTGTGTAGTCATTTTAGGAAAAAAATGAAAGTGCAAGATCTGATTTTTAAAATTTTCATATTTCTCTAATTTCTTATAACTGTAGTGAAAGCATGTGGAGGAAAATATGTGAGGTCTGGACTCAAGACTTGACTTCACCACTTATAACTCTTATTATTAACTTAGAAACCTTACAATTAACCTGTAAAACTCACTTCTTGTCTTTAAAATGAGCCTAGTAATAACACCTATCTTTTGAATTTCTAAAGGTTAGAAGAGATAATGTGTACATTTTTAACATATCACCTGGAACACATTAAATGTGTAATATCAAATATCATAAAACAAAAACTTCCAGTGTTCTTATATCTTCACTTGAATAAACCCCTATAAAGATTACACAGTTTCTTATAGTTGTTGGATCAGGGTTGTTGGAAAATGTGAACTTTTTTTGTATTTTTAAAGCCATAATATAGTTTGTAACTTCTTTAGTTCAGACTTACTATGGAGAAGGCTAGGCTGTTTTTATTTTACTACCTTCTTGAAAGTATTCAGATTCTACCAAATAATGAATTTAAAGCTTTACAAGGCCTATGAGATTTTCATTCAAAGAATGTCTAAAAAAATACTTAAGTTTGTTTTTTTTTTTTTAATAATAACTAGTGAAGGAAATAGATTTGGACTGAGATTATTTCATATCTATGCTTCTATCACACTGGCTTTTTAAAAACCAATCATTCCTGGATATTTTATTCTAATTTTGATGTGGCGCTTTATAATACTTTCATTGGCCTTCAATTGTATGTGACTAAGTCTTTGTCCTGAAGGAAAATTCTCAGGCTACCTAAAGGTTTGGAAAATATCTTTATTTTAGTTTTACAGCTCTGTGAGGATTCCAGCAGCAATTACAAATTTAGAGTTTTGTTACAGAAATTCAACTTAAGAAACAGAATTTACATTGTCCCAAAACATACTTGACAGTGCAGTTTTACATATTCTTTTTTTAAAATTTTATTGTTATTGTATTATTTCCATCCCCTTTTTGCTCCCCTCTGTCCCCCCCAACCCCGCCATTCCCCCCAAAGTCAGTCCTACCTATTGTCCATGTCCATGGTTCCTTTATACCATATTCTTAATCTTACAAATTTTTTGAATAGTTTTATGAATCATGATGCCCTCTGATATATATAGCAAATCAGTTTTACTATGATTTAATGTTTTCTAGATGAAGGTAATGAAACAGAGGTCCAGCCACAACAAAATAGCCAGTTAATGTGGAAACAAGGCCGACAACTACTCAGACAGTAAGTAACCCCATAGTCCAACTGAAGAGGAGAAGCATACTATGTTTTCATGAGATTATTTTTGTTGTGTATTTTCAACTCAATAGAATAATTTCTCATTATTATACACTATTGCTGTGAAAAGCTTAATTGAATTACTTTTACTTTTTCATATTAAACATTTTTCCCTTGTAGTGTAATTTATTTTTTATTAAATATTAATAAGAATTATCATGAATATATTCTTTTCATAGTTTTAGCTTCATCAAAAAGATAAAAATTTGTCCTAGCCGGTGTGGTGTAGTTGGTTAGGTGTGGTCCCACAAATTGAAGGGTAGCGGGGTTCACTTCCTGGTCAGGGCACATACCTAGATTTCGGGTTTGAGCCCCATTTGGGGTGCATACAAAAGACCACCAGTCAACATTTTTTTCTCACGTTGATGTTCCTCTCTCTCCCTTCCGTCCTCTCCTTTCTCTCTGAAAGCAATGAAAAAAAAATGTCCTCGGGTGAGGATAAAAAATAAAAGGGTACAATTTTAAGTTTTTGGGTTTTATTATACACTTAAATTTATAGTTTAAAGAATTTTGTAACTTTGAATACTTTGAAGTTACTCTTTCCATCTTTTATGTATGGATATATGAGTTTTAATATATTTAATCAGTATTTATATGTAAATTTTGTGTTTTTAAACTCTCTTTTTAATTGAGGAACTTTCTGACTTTTCCAAATTTGCAACTATTGCATTAACATGTACTTTCTCCTATGAAATGGTTAGTTGAGACTATAAAGAGGGAACAAAGCTAGGTCGAGGTTCAGATGTCAGATGGTGGGCTAGAACCATCACCAACTCAATGCCTGGTCCTTGCATATCACATTGGAAACTGGTATTCAGGTCTATGCCTCAGTAAAATGAAATTTGCTCCCTGTTTTTTCTCCTTCCCTCCCTCCCCCTTCCCTCCCCCTTCCCTCCCTCTCTCCCTCCCTTCCTTCCTTCCTTCCTTTCTTTCTTCTTTCTCTCTTCTTTTTTAATTTTATTGTTGTTGTATTACATCCATCCCCTTTTTGCTCCCCTCTGTCCCCCTCCCTACCCACCCATTCCCCCCAAAGTCAATCCCATCTGTTGTCCATCTTTCTCTCTTCTCTCTCTCTTTTTTTCTTTCTTTCTCTCTCCCTCCCTCACTCTTCCTTTTTTTAAATTGCTGTTGTATTACATTTGTCCCATCATTCCTTTTGATGATGGGAAGAGAATAATGAAATGTCTCCTTATACCTGTTTTTCATCCATTGCAAGTTAGAATTAAATATTTAATAAATGGGTTTTTTACTAGTGCTCTCACTTTGGTTTTAAATATGATTCATGCATTTTTCCTTTTACAAATAAATACATGTTCTTAATCTGCTGGTGTTTCGGGTTTTTAAAAATATTTTATTCATAATTTGTTTTAGAGGGGAGGGCAGGGAGGGAGGAAGAAAGGGAGAGAAACATCAGTGTTGCCTTTCACCTACATCCAGCTGGGGACCTGGCGGGAGACCTGGTTTGCAACTTGGTTATGTGCCCTTACTGAGAGTCAAACCATCGACCCTTGGGTTCACAGGCTGGAGTCAATCCACTGAACCACACCAGCCAGGGCTGCTGTTTTTTTTTTTTTAAGCAGTTATACAGTGAGTAATCCAAGAGGTATTTCAAAAACTTTTTAAAAGACTCATAATCTTCCCCTTAAAGGAAAGGTGACATTTCATCAATGAATGAGGAAGTAACTATTTAGTAAAGCCAACTTATCTATGGAAAGTGCGGTTTTCGAAACAGTTATTTGTAATGTGATTTTGTTACCCAAGTGAAGTATGTGTCAAATATTATTTGCTAAAAACAGGAAAATATCTTTGTATTAGTTTACAAGAACAACTGATTAAATTTAGGAAAGTTATAAATTTATTTTAATTTTTATCAAATCCTTTCTATAAATAATTGAATAGAATTGGAAAATAAGTTTCCTTACTCGAAAGGTTACGCTTATTCCATTTTGGTCATATGTCTTTGTGAGATATGTCTTTGAGCTATAATATTGGATCTTGAAGCAAATTGACCCTAGACTGGTTTCTTGCCCACCTTTGTTTCATCTTTCATCCCATAGATGATGCTCACTTATAAGTTAATGCCTAACATTTTGTCAGTCATATTTATTAATAATGCTGTTAGTGGCATGTTCCTTCTTCATGTTCCTGGCACTACCACTTTTTTGGGGGGGAGTGGGGGGGTGTTGGTCATCTATTTTGCTACTACATATTGAG